>CM072220.1:4540630-4580630 GCA_036851935.1 Coregonus suidteri
CTGAGCTATCTTTTATCTATCTCTCTGTCCAGTCCTATCTTACCTAGCTGAGCTATCTTTTATCTATATCTCTGTCCAGTCTTATCTTACCTAGCTGAGCTATCTTTTATCCATCTCTCTGTCCAGTCTTATCTTACCTAGCTGAGCTATCTTTTATCTATCTCTCTGTCCAGTCTTATCTTACCTAGCTGAGCTATCTTTTATCCATCTCTCTATCCAGTCTTATCTTACCTAGCTGAGCTATCTTTTATCCATCTCTCTGTCCAGTCTTATCTTACCTAGCTGAGCTATCTTTTATCCATCTCTCTGTCCAGTCTTATCTTACCTAGCTGAGCTATCTTTTATCCATCTCTCTGTCCAGTCTTATCTTACCTAGCTGAGCTATCTTTTATCCATCTCTCTGTCCAGTCTTATCTTACCTAGCTGAGCTATCTTTTATCTATCTCTCTGTCCAGTCTTACCTTACCTAGCTGAGCTATCTTTTATCCACCTCTCTGTCCAGTCTTATCTTACCTAGCTGAGCTATCTTTTATCTATCTCTCTGTCCAGTCTTACCTTACCTAGCTGAGCTATCTTTTATCCATCTCTCTGTCCAGTCTTATCTTACCTAGCTGAGCTATCTTTTATCTATCTCTCTGTCCAGTCTTACCTTACCTAGCTGAGCTATCTTTTATCCATCTCTCTGTCCAGTCTTACCTTACCTAGCTGAGCTATCTTTTATCTATCTCTCTGTCCAGTCTTATCTTACCTAGCTGAGCTATCTTTTATCTATCTCTCTGTCCAGTCTTATCTTACCTAGCTGAGCTATCTTTTATCTATCTCTCTGTCCAGTCTTACCTTACCTAGCTGAGCTATCTTTTATCCATCTCTCTGTCCCGTCTTATCTTACCTAGCTGAGCTATCTTTTATCCATCTCTCTGTCCAGTCTTATCTTACCTAGCTGAGCTATCTTTTATCTATCTCTCTGTCCAGTCTTATCTTACCTAGCTGAGCTATCTTTTATCCATCTCTCTGTCCAGTCTTACCTTACCTAGCTGAGCTATCTTTTATCTATCTCTCTGTCCAGTCTTATCTTACCTAGCTGAGCTATCTTTTATCTATCTCTCTGTCCAGTCTTATCTTACCTAGCTGAGCTATCTTTTATCTATCTCTCTGTCCCGTCTTATCTTACCTAGCTGAGCTATCTTTTATCTATCTCTCTGTCCAGTCTTATCTTACCTAGCTGAGCTATCTTTTATCTATCTCTCTGTCCAGTCTTATCTTACCTAGCTGAGCTATCTTTTATCTATCTCTCTGTCCAGTCTTATCTTACCTAGCTGAGCTATCTTTTATCTATCTCTCTGTCCAGTCTTACCTTACCTAGCTGAGCTATCTTTTATCTATCTCTCTGTCCAGTCTTATCTTACCTAGCTGAGCTATCTTTTATCTATCTCTCTGTCCAGTCTTATCTTACCTAGCTGAGCTATCTTTTATCTATCTCTCTGTCCAGTCTTATCTTACCTAGCTGAGCTATCTTTTATCTATCTCTCTGTCCAGTCTTATCTTACCTAGCTGAGCTATCTTTTATCCATCTCTCTGTCCAGTCTTATCTTACCTAGCTGAGCTATCTTTTATCTATCTCTCTGTCCAGTCTTATCTTACCTAGCTGAGCTATCTTTTATCTATCTCTCTGTCCAGTCTTATCTTACCTAGCTGAGCTATCTTTTATCCATCTCTCTGTCCAGTCTTATCTTACCTAGCTGAGCTATCTTTTATATATCTCTCTGTCCAGTCTTATCTTACCTAGCTGAGCTATCTTTTATCTATCTCTCTGTCCAGTCTTATCTTACCTAGCTGAGCTATCTTTTATCTATCTCTCTGTCCAGTCTTATCTTACCTAGCTGAGCTATCTTTTATCTATCTCTCTGTCCAGTCTTATCTTACCTAGCTGAGCTATCTTTTATCCATCTCTCTGTCCCGTCTTATCTTACCTAGCTGAGCTATCTTTTATCCATCTCTCTGTCCCGTCTTATCTTACCTAGCTGAGCTATCTTTTATCCATCTCTCTGTCCAGTCTTATCTTACCTAGCTGAGCTATCTTTTATCTATCTCTCTGTCCAGTCTTATCTTACCTAGCTGAGCTATCTTTTATCCATCTCTCTGTCCAGTCTTATCTTACCTAGCTGAGCTATCTTTTATCTATCTCTCTGTCCAGTCTTATCTTACCTAGCTGAGCTATCTTTTATCTATCTCTCTGTCCAGTCTTATCTTACCTAGCTGAGCTATCTTTTATCTATCTCTCTGTCCAGTCTTATCTTACCTAGCTGAGCTATCTTTTATCTATCTCTCTGTCCAGTCTTATCTTACCTAGCTGAGCTATCTTTTATCCATCTCTCTGTCCAGTCTTATCTTACCTAGCTGAGCTATCTTTTATCCATCTCTCTGTCCAGTCTTATCTTACCTAGCTGAGCTATCTTTTATCTATCTCTCTGTCCAGTCTTATCTTACCTAGCTGAGCTATCTTTTATCTATCTCTCTGTCCAGTCTTATCTTACCTAGCTGAGCTATCTTTTATCCATCTCTCTGTCCAGTCTTATCTTACCTAGCTGAGCTATCTTTTATCTATCTCTCTGTCCAGTCTTATCTTACCTAGCTGAGCTATCTTTTATCTATCTCTCTGTCCAGTCTTATCTTACCTAGCTGAGCTATCTTTTATCCATCTCTCTGTCCAGTCTTATCTTACCTAGCTGAGCTATCTTTTATCCATCTCTCTGTCCAGTCTTATCTTACCTAGCTGAGCTATCTTTTATCCATCTCTCTGTCCAGTCTTATCTTACCTAGCTGAGCTATCTTTTATCTATCTCTCTGTCCAGTCTTATCTTACCTAGCTGAGCTATCTTTTATCTATCTCTCTGTCCAGTCTTACCATATACAGTGAGGGAAAAAAGTATTTGATCCCCTGATGATTTTGTACGTTTGCCCACTGACAAAGACATGATCAGTCTATAATTTTAATGGTAGGTTTATTTGAAAGTGAGAGACAGAATAACAACAAAAAAATCCAGAAAAACGCATGTCAAAAATGTTATAAATTGATTTGCATTTTAATGAGGGAAATAAGTATTTGACCCCTCTGCAAAATATGACTTAGTACTTGGTGGCAAAACCGTTGTTGGCAATCACAGAGGTCAGACGTTTCTTGTAGTTGGCCACCAGGTTTGCACACATCTCAGGAGGGATTTTGTCCCACTCCTCTTTGCAGATCTTCTCCAAGTCATTAAGGTTTTGAGGCTGACGTTTGGCAACTCGAACCTTCAGCTCCCTCCACAGATTTTCTATGGGATTAAGGTCTGGAGACTGGCTAGGCCACTCCAGGACCTTAATGTGCTTCTTCTTGAGCCACTCCTTTGTTGCCTTGGCCGTGTGTTTTGGGTCATTGTCATGCTGGAATACCCATCTACGACCCATTTTCAATACCCTGGCTGAGGGAAGGAGGTTCTCACCCAACATTTGACGGTGCATGGCCCGTCCATCGTCCCTTTGATGCGGTGAAGTTGTCCTGTCCCCTTAGCAGAAAATACCCCCAAAGCATAATGTTTCCACCTCCATGTTTGACGGTGGGGATGGTGTTCTTGGGGTCATAGGCAGCATTCCTCCTCCTCCAAACACGGCGAGTTGAGTTGATGCCAAAGAGCTCGATTTTAGTCTCATCTGACCACAACACTTTCACCCAGTTCTCCTTTGAATCATTCCGATGTTCATTGGCAAACTTCAGACAGGCCTGTATATGTGCTTTCTTGAGCAGGGGGACCTTGCGGGCGCTGCAGGATTTCAGTCCTTCACGGCGTAGTGTGTTACCAATTGTTTTCTTGGTGACTATGGTCCCAGCTGCCTTGAGATCATTGACAAGATCCTCCCGTGTAGTTCTGGGCTGATTCCTCACCGTTCTCATGATCATTGCAACTCCACGAGGTGAGATCTTGCATGGAGCCCCAGGCTGAGGGGATGAATAATCGCACCAACTGTTGTAACCTTCTCACCAAGCTGCTTGGCGATGGTCTTGTAGCCCATTCCAGCCTTGTGTAGGTCTACAATCTTGTCCCTGACATCCTTGGAGAGCTCTTTGGTCTTGGCCATGGTGGAGAGTTTGGAATCTGATTGATTGATTGCTTCTGTGGACAGGTGTCTTTTATAGAGGTAACAAACTGAGATTAGGAGCACTCCCTTTAAGAGTGTGCTCCTAATCTCAGCTCGTAACCTGTATAAAAGACACCTGGGAGCCAGAAATCTTTCTGATTGAGAGGGGGTCAAATACTTATTTCCCTCATTAAAATGCAAATCAATTTATAACATTTTTGACATGCGTTCTTCTGGATTTTGTTGTTGTTATTCTGTCTCACTGTTCAAATAAACCTACCATTAAAATTATAGACTAATCATTTCTTTGTCAGTGGGCAAACGTACAAAATCAGCAGGGGATCAAATACTTTTTTCCCTCACTGTATCTCTTTCTGTCCAGTCTTACCTTTTATCGATCTCCCCTGTCTCTTACCTTGGTTAGCTGGGCTATATCTCCTATCTCCCCTGTCTCTTACCTTGGTTAGCTGGGCTATATCTCCTATCTCCCCTGTCTCTTACCTTGGTTAGCTGGGCTATATCTCCTATCTCCCCTGTCTCTTACCTTGGTTAGCTGGGCTATATCTCCTATCTCCCCTGTCTCTTACCTTGGTTAGCTGGGCTATCTCCTCCTATCTCCCCTGTCTCTTACCTTGGTTAGCTGGGCTATATCTCCTATCTCCCCTGTCTCTTACCTTGGTTAGCTGGGCTATATCTCCTATCTCCCCTGTCTCTTACCTTGGTTAGCTGGGCTATATATCCTATCTCCCCTGTCTCTTACCTTGGTTAGCTGGGCTATATCTCCTATCTCCCCTGTCTCTTACCTTGGTTAGCTGGGCTATATCTCCTCTCCCCTGTCTCTTACCTTGGTTAGCTGGGCTATATCTCCTATCTCCCCTGTCTCTTACCTTGGTTAGCTGGGCTATATCTGCTATCTCCCCTGTCTCTTACCTTGGTTAGCTGGGCTATATCTCCTATCTCCCCTGTCTCTTACCTTGGTTAGCTGGGCTATCTCTCCTGTCTCTTACCTTGGTTAGCTGGGCTATATCTCCTATCTCCCCTGTCTCTTACCTTGGTTAGCTGGGCTATATCTCCTATCTCCCCTGTCTCTTACCTTGGTTAGCTGGGCTATATCTCCTATCTCCCCTGTCTCTTACCTTGGTTAGCTGGGCTATATCTCCTATCTCCCCTGTCTCTTACCTTGGTTAGCTGGGCTATATCTCCTATCTCCCCTGTCTCTTACCTTGGTTAGCTGGGCTATCTCCCCTGTCTCTTACCTTGGTTAGCTGGGCTATATCTCCTATCTCCCCTGTCTCTTACCTTGGTTAGCTGGGCTATATCTCCTATCTCCCCTGTCTCTTACCTTGGTTAGCTGGGCTATATCTCCTATCTCCCCTGTCTCTTACCTTGGTTAGCTGGGCTATATCTCCTATCTCTCCTGTCTCTTACCTTGGTTAGCTGAGCTATATCTCCTATCTCCCCTGTCTCTTACCTTGGTTAGCTGGGCTATATCTCCTATCTCCCCTGTCTCTTACCTTGGTTAGCTGGGCTATATCTCCTAACTATCTCCCCTGTCTCTTACCTTGGTTAGCTGGGCTATATCTCCTATCTCCCCTGTCTCTTACCTTGGTTAGCTGGGCTATATCTCCTGTCTCTTACCTTGGTTAGCTGGGCTATATATCCTATATCTCCTGTCTCTTACCTTGGTTAGCTGGGCTATATCTCCTATCTCCCCTGTCTCTTACCTTGGTTAGCTGAGCTATATCTCCTGTCTCTTACCTTGGTTAGCTGGGCTATATCTCCTATCTCTTACCTTGGTTAGCTGGGCTATATCTCCTATCTCCCCTGTCTCTTACCTTGGTTAGCTGGGCTATATCTCCTATCTCCCCTGTCTCTTACCTTGGTTAGCTGGGCTATATCTGCTATCTCCCCTGTCTCTTACCTTGGTTAGCTGGGCTATATCTCCTATCTCCCCTGTCTCTTACCTTGGTTAGCTGTGCTATATCTCCTATCTCCCCTGTCTCTTACCTTGGTTAGCTGGGCTATATCTCCTATCTCCCCTGTCTCTTACCTTGGTTAGCTGAGCTATATCTCCTATCTCCCCTGTCTCTTACCTTGGTTAGCTGGGCTATATCTCCTATCTCCCCTGTCTCTTACCTTGGTTAGCTGGGCTATATATCCTATCTCCACTGTCTCTTACCTTGGTTAGCTGGGCTATATCTCCTATCTCCCCTGTCTCTTACCTTGGTTAGCTGGGCTATATCTCCCTATCTCCCCTGTCTCTTACCTTGGTTAGCTGGGCTATATCTCCTATCTCCCCTGTCTCTTACCTTGGTTAGCTGGGCTATATCTCCTATCTCCCCTGTCTCTTACCTTGGTTAGCTGGGCTATATCTCCTATCTCCTCTGTCTCTTACCTTGGTTAGCTGGGCTATATCTCCTATCTCCCCTGTCTCTTACCTTGGTTAGCTGGGCTATATCTCCTATCTCCCCTGTCTCTTACCTTGGTTAGCTGGGCTATATCTCCTATCTCCCCTGTCTCTTACCTTGGTTAGCTGGGCTATATCTCCTATCTCCCCTGTCTCTTACCTTGGTTAGCTGGGCTATATCTCCTATCTCCCCTGTCTCTTACCTTGGTTAGCTGGGCTATATCTCCTATCTCCCCTGTCTCTTACCTTGGTTAGCTGGGCTATATCTCCTATCTCCCCTGTCTCTTACCTTGGTTAGCTGGGCTATATCTCCTATCTCCCCTGTCTCTTACCTTGGTTAGCTGGGCTATATCTCCTATCTCCCCTGTCTCTTACCTTGGTTAGCTGGGCTATATCTCCTATCTCCCCTGTCTCTTACCTTGGTTAGCTGGGCTATATCTCCTATCTCCCCTGTCTCTTACCTTGGTTAGCTGGGCTATATCTCCTATCTCCCCTGTCTCTTACCTTGGTTAGCTGGGCTATATCTCCTATCTCCCCTGCCTCTTACCTTGGTTAGCTGGGCTATATCTCCTATCTCCACTGTCTCTTACCTTGGTTAGCTGGGCTATATCTCCTATCTCCCCTGTCTCTTACCTTGGTTAGCTGGGCTATATCTCCTATCTCCCCTGTCTCTTACCTTGGTTAGCTGGGCTATATCTCCTATCTCCCCTGTCTCTTACCTTGGTTAGCTGGGCTATATCTCCTATCTCCCCTGTCTCTTACCTTGGTTAGCTGGGCTATATCTCCTATCTCCCCTGTCTCTTACCTTGGTTAGCTGGGCTATATCTCCTATCTCCCCTGTCTCTTACCTTGGTTAGCTGGGCTATATCTCCTATCTCCCCTGTCTCTTACCTTGGTTAGCTGGGCTATATCTCCTATCTCCCTGTCTCTTACCTTGGTTAGCTGGGCTATATATCCTATATCTCCTGTCTCTTACCTTGGTTAGCTGGGCTATATCTCCTATCTCCCCTGTCTCTTACCTTGGTTAGCTGGGCTATATCTCCTATCTCCCCTGTCTCTTACCTTGGTTAGCTGGGCTATATCTCCTATCTCCCCTGTCTCTTACCTTGGTTAGCTGGGCTATATCTCCTATCTCCCCTGTCTCTTACCTTGGTTAGCTGGGCTATATCTCCTATCTCCCCTGTCTCTTACCTTGGTTAGCTGGGCTATATCTCCTATCTCCCCTGTCTCTTACCTTGGTTAGCTGGGCTATATCTCCTGTCTCTTACCTTGGTTAGCTGGGCTATATCTCCTATCTCCCCTGTCTCTTACCTTGGTTAGCTGGGCTATATCTCCTGTCTCTTACCTTGGTTAGCTGGGCTATATCTCCCCCTGTCTCTTACCTTGGGTTAGCTGGGCTATATCTCCTGTCTCTTACCTTGGTTAACTGGGCTATATCTCCTATCTCCCCTGTCTCTTACCTTGGTTAGCTGGGCTATATCTCCTATCTCCCCTGTCTCTTACCTTGGTTAGCTGGGCTATATCTCCTATCTCCCCTGTCTCTTACCTTGGTTAGCTGGGCTATATCTCCTATCTCCCCTGCCTCTTACCTTGGTTAGCTGGGCTATCTTCTTGCACATCTTGCCATGCATCTGATAATCGTACAGCTCCTGTTCTATGTTCGGTAAGTCTGCTGCAGTCCCATTAAGGCTACCGGAGCCTGGCCCGGGGGGCTGCGGGGCTTTACCGGTGCCCGAAGCCATCATAACCCCCACGGGGACAACTTCCACCAGCTATTAGGATCCAACCGAATAATGGAACAGAGCGGAATTCCCGGTAATGCTCTCTCTTTGGTTTGCCTCAGAGGTTTGTCGGTTTCTTTCTTCTGTACGTGAATAAGAATCCCCTCCGCTGTGGCGGAAAAGCAGCCAGCGCAAGAGTCATGGTGAGAAACGTAAACGTAAATCGGTGAGGTTCTCTCACCAAGTTGCTCTCCCCCCCCCCCTCTCTCTCCTCTGCCCAGTGCTCGCTGCTCGGAGGTCACCGGCTCCAATTCCATCCGGGACGCGCTTGCCTCGCGACAGCAGTCCCACCGCTGTCTGTCAACCGATTTTGTTTTCTTCTTTTAACGGGGAGCGCTCGAGGATGACCACCTGTCTCTCTAGCGGCAGGGGCGGAGAGGGCGTGTTGGAACATTACCGGAGACAGCTCTCGCTCTCCCTCTTGAGCAGAGCGCACTGCTGCAGTGCTGCTACGCCCCTCCCCGGTTCTGCTGTAGTGTAGGTCCACACGCACTCACTCACGCACACAAACACACACATGCACACACATACACAAACATACACACACATACACAGGATGAAAGGCTTTTCAATAAATTACATTTACATTTACATTTAAGTCATTTAGCGGACGCTCTTATCCAGAGCGATTTACAGTTAGTGAGTGCATACATTATTTTTTATACTGGCCCCCCGTGGGAATCGAAACCCACAACCCTGGCGTTGCAAACGCCATGCTCTACTGAGCTACATCCCTGCCGGCCATTCCCTCCCACACCCTGGAGGACTCTGGGCCAATTGTGCGCCGCCCCATGGGTCTCCCGGTCGCGGCCGGCTACGACAGGCGTCAGTTAATCAATTGACTATTGCATGGATTCATCATGAGTATTTACACGTGAACTCCCTGCCTTTTCCAGTGATGAGTCTGTTTTAATAAGTCCATATGTATTATTTTAGACCTATTCACTAGGCCCAGTATAGCCTCTATCAAGGTTTTAATTCACAACAAGGGATGTCACATTATATCCTAGATCTAGCCCTATAGGACGTCAATGCACAGCGGATTACTATCCTAGATCTAGCCCTATAGGACGTCAATGCACAGCGGATTAATATCCTAGATCTAGCCCTATAGGACGTCAATGCACAGCGGGTTAATATCCTAGATCTAGCCCTATAGGACGTCAATGCACAGCGGGTTAATATCCTAGATCTAGCCCTATAGGACGTCAATGCACAGCGGGTTAATATCCTAGATCTAGCCCTATAGGACGTCAATGCACAGCGGGTTAATATCCTAGATCTAGCCCTATAGGACGTCAATGCGCAGCGGGTTAATATCCCAGATCTAGCCCTATAGGACGTCAATGCACAGCGGGTTAATATCCTAGATCTAGCCCTATAGGACGTCAATGCACAGCGGGTTAATATCCTAGATCTAGCCCTATAGGACGTCAATGCACAGCGGGTAGGAATATCCTAGATCTAGCCCTATAGGACGTCAATGCACAGCGGGTTAATATCCCAGATCTAGCCCTATAGGACGTCAATGCACAGCGGGTTAATATCCTAGATCTAGCCCTATAGGACGTCAATGCACAGCGGGTTAATATCCTAGATCTAGCCCTATAGGACGTCAATGCACAGCGGGTTAATATCCTAGATCTAGCCCTATAGGACGTCAATGCACAGCGGGTTAATATCCTAGATCTAGCCCTATAGGACGTCAATAGGACGCATGCACAGCGGGTTAATATCCTAGATCTAGCCCTATAGGACGTCAATGCACAGCGGGTTAATATCCTAGATCTAGCCCTATAGGACGTCAATGCACAGCGGGTTAATATCCTAGATCTAGCCCTATAGGACGTCAATGCACAGCGGGTTAATATCCTAGATCTAGCCCTATAGGACGTCAATGCGCAGCGGGTTAATATCCTAGATCTAGCCCTATAGGACGTCAATGCGCAGCGGGTTAATATCCTAGATCTAGCCCTATAGGACGTCAATGCACAGCGGGTTAATATCCTAGATCTAGCCCTATAGGACGTCAATGCACAGCGGGTTAATATCCTAGATCTAGCCCTATAGGACGTCAATGCACAGCGGGTTAATATCCTAGATCTAGCCCTATAGGACGTCAATGCACAGCGGATTAATATCCTAGATCTAGATCTACATACAGATGTAGGAATCTTAATTTGATCACTATTTTTGTTGCTGAGAATTTTCCAGGAAATGCAAACTTATAGTATATTCAAGGTTGAAAAAGGCTTCTAACTTTTGTAATTTCCATTTTAAAATGTCAGACTTGATTTGCCCTAACGAAAAATGTATCAACCTCTACAAAACATGTCCATTAATTATATATCCACATAATAATTCACATTTCCTGTTGCTGCAAGATTATTTTTTACTGCTGTAGCAAACTGCCTCAAATTAAGATCCTACATCTGTAGGATGTAGTTTAGGTAGCCTAGTGGTTAAGAGCGTTGTGTCAGTAACCGAAAGGTCGCTGGTTCTAATCCCCGAGCCGACTAGGTGAAAAATCTGTCGATGTACCCTTGAGCAAGGCACTTAACCCTAATTGCTCCTGTAAGTCGCTCTGGATAAGAGCGTCTGCTAAATGAATGAAATGTAAAAAAATGTAAAAAATGTAGGACGCCCATGCGTGGCAGATTAATATCCTATACTGGCCTAAATGCATACAAGCCGCTTTGTAGCCCATTACTATTCTATCACTCTATACACCCCCAAGTTCCCGATGCTGACCTAAATAAAGGAATACAGTGGTGTGGTGAGTAGAGACAGAGCAGAGCCTCGTGCCCTTCCCACGGGTGCGTTCTGTTCTGACCTCCATTCCTTTACCATACAGCTGCCAGCACGCGAACAGCTGCGGCCTTCACAGGCCGGAAACAACGACAGACAGGCAGACAGACAGACGGCCGGCCTGGGCTGCACAGTAGATATAGACAGGCAGACAGACAGACGGCCTGGGCTGCACAGTAGATATAGACAGACAGACAGACAGACGGCCTGGGCTGCACAGTAGATATAGACAGGCAGACAGACAGACAGACGGCCTGGGCTGCACAGTAGATATAGACAGGCAGACAGACAGACGGCCTGGGCTGCACAGTAGATATAGACAGGCAGACAGACAGACGGGCAGACAGACAGACGGCCTGGGCTGCACAGTAGATATAGACAGACAGACAGACAGACGGCCTGGGCTGCACAGTAGATACAGACAGACAGACGGCCTGGGCTGCACAGTAGATATAGACAGGCAGACAGACAGACAGACGGCCTGGGCTGCACAGTATATATAGACACACTGCATTTAGAAAGTATTCAGACCCCTTGACTTTTTTTTACACATTTTGTTACTTTACAGCCTTATTCTAAAATTTATTAAATCCCCCCCCCCCCACCTCATCAATCTACACACAACATTTACATTTACATTTTAGTCATTTAGCAGACGCTCTTATCCAGAGCGACACAATACACCATCATGACAAAACAATAACAGGTTTTTAGAAACGTTTGCAAATGTATTACAAATAAAGAAATTGAAATATGACATTTACATATGTATTGTAAATATGAACATGTCTTTCTGGCTATTATTATGACACCATAGGGCTATGGTATCAGGGCTGTTATGGGATGGTATTCTTTTATTCACTCTTCTAGCCTGACGTTTACATTTTTGAAAAACATTTTAGTCATTTAGCAGACGCTCTTATCCAGAGCGACTTACAGTTAGTGAGTGCATACATTATTTTTATTTTTATTTTTTCATACTGGCCCCCCGTGGGAAACGAACACACAACCCTGTCGTTGCAAACGCCTTGCTCTACCAACTGAGCTATTTTTTTCTGCATATCTAAGCATACAGTACCTCTTGAGCTGTCTGTATTTAGTGCAGAAGATCTACAGGGGTTTTTGAGAGAGCCAGAGAGGATGAGTTTTAGTAAGGTAGGATTTCTTCAAATTCAAACCAAATCATGTGTTCATTGCTATGGTAATTAATTGTACTGCACAGATGGAATTGAAATCCCAGAAGATTGATTTGGTGAAAGCAGCAGCAGAATTTTTTTTTTGGGGGGTGTCAGAGATTATAGTGCAGAATAACTACAGGGGGTTTTGAGAGAAGTGTGTCCATCCTCCCAGGCCAACGGCCTGCATGTATGAAAATGTATGCACTCACTAACTGTAAGTCGCTCTGGATAAGAGCGTCTGCTAAATGACTAAAATGTAAAAATGGTAATGGTGTAGGATCTGTTAGGGCCAAAAGTAGTGGGAAGGGGTGGTGGGTTTGTTGGGGATAGTGGTGTATATTTAGGGTTAGATGGGGGTGCAATAAAACATTTCTCATTCCCACTACTTTGCAATTCACACTCCGACCTGTGAAAGGCCAGAAAACAACATGAGGAGAGAGAGGGCAAATATTTTTTAGAAGGGGGAACGACGTAACCAACGCTAATCTCGTGAGACTGATCTCACCTCTCGCGAGACTGGCAGTTACGTTTGAAAACAGGCGGCAGACGGAGAGACGACAAACGGCTCGAGTTGTCAAGAGAAAGTAAGGAACAAAAAAACTGAAATTACATTTTCATTTATGTGTTATATATGTTTTTATTTACGAATAAACAATATTGGCAATATTAATCCTTTTGTGAAACATATCATTTTCGTTTCCAACCTCTTTGGTACCCCTGAGATAGACGATGTTTTTCTGCCTCGCGTGTCCGTAGAGAGCTTGAGGAGTGGCTGGAGAGAAAAGTTAGCTAGCTAGCTATGTTTTAGCTTTTTAAAAACGGTTAATTATTGGATAATAGATGACTTTATGTGAGATAGCTTTTCTAGCCAAGGAGGACGGGTGAGATATTCGTCTGGAATAGTGAAATGGATCATTTTAATAAATTCGTAAAAGTTTCGCAAACGACCTACTGTTGCTAACTAGAGTTAGATAGCCAACGTCGTTAGCACTTAATACTGTTGCTAACTAGAGTTATATAGCTAAATACACGCCGAATAGCCACTTAGCAAACATCGCTTGTTGTTGGATCTTTAACCCAATTTTCCAGTCACATACCTCGGCTGCTTCCATGCATTGTAGAATACGTTAGCCTGGCTTATTGTATTTGTTTGGAGCTAACTAGCCAGCTAGAGTAGTTTAAAGCTATACCTGTGTTGGATTGAATGATAACGTTATAGCTAGCTGTATTATTGTTTTCTTCAGGAGAGAGAAGATGACTGGGGACAGTGAGTTGGCGATAAAGGAGGCGTTTCAGCGCGCTCAGAAAGGACACAACAACAAGGCTAAACTGGTGGCCAGTCTCAAGAACACGTACAACAAGGTACACACCCTATAAACACACGCCTGTAAACCCCCGTAAAAACACACACCCCTATAAACACATACACATGCCTATAAGCACACATACCCTATGAACACACACTTATACACTCACCCATGTATACACACACAGATACAAGGGAAACACACATACTGTACAACAGGGTACAGACACACAAACAGTGACACATATGTTTAAATCAATGATTCTGTTCATCCTCTTTCTAATACCAGTAAGAGAACCACCATCCTGACCCAACCTGTTTCCTCTCTGTCCTGTTTCCTCTCTGTCCTTTGTGCCTGTCTTGTCTGTCCTGTGTCTGTCCTGTGTCCTCTCTGTCCTGTGTGCCTGTCTTGTCTGTCCTGTGTCTGTCCTGTGTGCCTGTCTTATCTGTCCTGTGTGTCTGTGTCTGTCCTGTGTGTGTGTCTGTCTGTCCTGTGTCTGTCCTGTGTCTGTCCTGTGTGTGTGTGTGTCTGTCCTCTGTGTCTGTCCTGTCTGTCCTGTGTGTGTGTGCCTGTCCTGTGTGTGTGTCTGTCCTGTCTGTCCTGTGTGCCTGTCCTGTCTCTAGTTGGAGGACAAGACATTGTTCCATGAGGAGTTTGTCCAGTGCCTGAAACATGCCATGATCGTGTACAAGCGAGAACCGGCCGTGGAGAACATTATAGAGTTCGTCTCCAAGTTCTCCACCAGCTTCCAGACTCCTTCCACCGAGGGAGGAGAGGAAGAAGAGGAGGAGGATGAAGAAGAGGACCAGAACCCCTTCCTCAGTTACATGTTCAACTTCCTGTTGGAGGTACTAGAACTCTGAGTCTCAAACTATCCCTTATGTGGTCCTCTGTAGCTCAGCTGGTAGAGCACGGCGCTTGTAACGCCAGGGTAGTGGGTTCCATCCCCGGGACCACCTGTAGCTCAGCTGGTAGAGCATGGCGCTGGTAACGCCAGGGTAGTGGGTTCGATCCCCGGGACCACCTGTAGCTCAGCTGGTAGAGCACGGCGCTTGTAACGCCAGGGTAGTGGGTTCGATCCCCGGGACCACCCATACGTAAAAATGTATGCACACATGACTGTAAGTCGCTTTGGATAAAAGCGTCTGCTAAATGGCATATTATATATTATATTATTATATGTAGAGCGCTACTTATAACCAGGGCCCTATGGTGGAAGGCTAGGGCCGTACACCCACCGGGTGGTTTTTCAATACCGTTGAACCAATTTCTTTTTGAGTTTTTTAAATTTATTTATACATTTGAAATATTTGTAGGTACTTTTTTAAAGTAAATATCTTCATTCGACTTGTGAAATACATTAGGAGATAAAGCAGATCACTTTCTTCATTTCACCGGTCGCATAATGTTTCATTACCGGGTAGTCCCCAGTCACACAACGAGGAGAGACCGGAGCCTTGTGAGTCACTGTTGTTCAGCATGTTAGCCTGGTGATCTAGTTACAGTATGGAATACAACGAGGAGAGACCGGAGCCTTGTGAGTCACTGTTGTTCAGCATGTTAGCCTGGTGATCTAGTTACAGTAGGGAATTCACCACTAAATGTTTTCCAGCTAGATATCTTAGAACTATTAAGTTAATTAATAGTTAATTCACTTTTTTTTATTGGGAATAGTCAGATTTAATATAATAGTTTGATTTAAAACGTTTACATGCTGTGCAAGAAGAACGATTACCCTAATAATCTTGACACGTCTGAAATCGGGCTACCTGATGGGATTTTGATAAAATGCACAAAATCGCCAATCAAAAGTTCTAGCACAGTGACCATGTTATTTTGGGGAAGCCTATTGGATCCTGAGTTGGGGCATCACAGTGACCATGTTATTTTGGGGAAGCCTATTGGATCCTGAGTTGGGGCATCACAGTGACCATGTTATTTTGGGGAAGCCTATTTGATCCTGAGTTGGGGCATCACAGTGACCATGTTATTTTGGGGAAGCCTATTGGATCCTGAGTTGGGGCATCACAGTGACCATGTTATTTTGGGGAAGCCTATTGGATCCTGAGTTGGGGCATCACAGTGACCATGTTATTTTGGGGAAGCCTATTTGATCCTGAGTTGGGGCATCACAGTGACCATGTTATTTTGGGGAAGCCTATTGGATCCCGAGTTGGGGCATCACAGTGACCATGTTATTTTGGGGAAGCCTATTGGATCCTGAGTTGGGGCATCACAGTGACCATGTTATTTTGGGGAAGCCTATTGGATCCTGAGTTGGGGCATCACAGTGACCATGTTATTTTGGGGAAGCCTATTGGATCCTGAGTTGGGGCATCACAGTGACCATGTTATTTGGGGGAAGCCTATTTGATCCTGAGTTGGGGCATCACAGTGACCATGTTATTTTGGGGAAGCCTATTGGATCCTGAGTTGGGGCATCACAGTGACCATGTTATTTTGGGGAAGCCTATTGGATCCTGAGTTGGGGCAGCACAGTGACCATGTTATTTTGGGGAAGCCTATTGGATCCTGAGTTGGGGCATCACAGTGACCATGTTATTTTGGGGAAGCCTATTGGATCCTGAGTTGGGGCATCACAGTGACCATGTTATTTTGGGGAAGCCTATTGGATCCTGAGTTGGGGCATCACAGTGACCATGTTATTTTGGGGAAGCCTATTGGATCCTGAGTTGGGGCATCACAGTGACCATGTTATTTTGGGGAAGCCTATTGGATCCTGAGTTGGGGCATCACAGTGACCATGTTATTTTGGGGAAGCCTATTTGATCCTGAGTTGGGGCATCACAGTGACCATGTTATTTTGGGGAAGCCTATTGGATCCTGAGTTGGGGCATCACAGTGACCATGTTATTTTGGGGAAGCCTATTTGATCCTGAGTTGGGGCATCACAGTGACCATGTTATTTTGGGGAAGCCTATTGGATCCTGAGTTGGGGCATCACAGTGACCATGTTATTTTGGGGAAGCCTATTGGATCCTGAGTTGGGGCATCACAGTGACCATGTTATTTTGGGGAAGCCTATTTTGGGGAAGCCTATTTGATCCTGAGTTGGGGCATCACAGTGACCATGTTATTTTGGGGAAGCCTATTTGATCCTGAGTTTGGGGCATCACAGTGACCATGTTATTTTGGGGAAGCCTATTGGATCCTGAGTTGGGGCATCACAGTGACCATGTTATTTTGGGGAAGCCTATTTGATCCTGAGTTGGGGCAGCACAGTGACCATGTTATTTTGGGGAAGCCTATTTGATCCTGAGTTGGGGCATATATAGTTTGTATGTGAAAACTACACGTACTTTTTAAAGTTTTTCCGAACTCGTGCATAAAGCATAGAGAGATGCTTATGCTGTTGGTGCTGGGAATGCTTAGGTCAGACACACTGCTGCAGTTGACGTAGCCTACGTCAGCTGACGTAGCCTCGCATGCTTAGGTCAGACACGCTGCTGCAGTTGATGTAGCCTACGTCAGCTGACGTAGCCTCTCATGCTTAGGTCAGACACGCTGCTGCAGTTGATGTAGCCTACGTCAGCTGACGTAGCCTCTCATGCTTAGGTCAGACACGCTGCTGCAGTTGATGTAGCCTACGTCAGCTGACGTAGCCTCGCATGCTTAGGTCAGACACACTGCTGCAGTTGACGTAGCCTACGTCAGCTGACGTAGCCTCGCATGCTTAGGTCAGACACACTGCTGCAGTTGACGTAGCCTACGTCAGCTGACGTAGACTCGCATGCTTAGGTCAGACACACTGCTGCAGTTGATGTAGCCTACGTCAGACATTTACATTTACATTTTAGTCATTTAGCAGACGCTCTTAACCAGAGCGACTTACAGGAGCAATTAGGGTTAAGTGCCTTGCTCAAGGGCACATTAACGTCATTTAGCAGACGCTCTTAGCCAGAGCGACTCACAAATTGGTGCGTTCACCCTATAGCCAGTGGGATAACCACTTTACAATTTGGGGGGGGGGGGGGGGGGGGGGGGTTAGAAGGAATACTTTATCCTATCCCAGGTATTCCTTAAAGAGGTGGGGTTTCAAATGTCTCCGGAAGGTGGTGAGTGACTCCGCTGTCCTGGCGTCGTGAGGGAGCTTGTTCCACCATTGGGGTGCCAGAGCAGCGAACAGTTTTGACTGGGCTGAGCGGGAGCTGTGCTTCCGCAGAGGAAGGGGAGCCAGCAGGCCAGAGGTGGATGAACGCAATGTCCTCGTTTGGGTGTAGGGACTGATCAGAGCCTGAAGGTACAGAGGTGCCGTTCCCCTCACTGCTCCATAGGCAAGCACCATGGTCTTGTAGCGGATGCGAGCTTCAACTGGAAGCCAGTGGAGTGTGCGGAGGAGGGGGGTGACGTGAGAGAACTTGGGAAGGTTGAACACCAGACGGGCTGCGGCATTCTGGATGAGTTGTAGGGGTTTAATGGCACAGGCAGGGAGCCCAGCCACACAGCGCAGTTGCAGTAGTCCAGACGGGAGATGACAAGTGCCTGGACCAGGACCTGCGCCGCTTCCTGTGTAAGGCAGGGTCGCACTCTCCGAATGTTTGTAGAGCATGAACCTGCAGGAGCGGGTCACCGCCTTGATGTTGGCGGAGAACGACAGGGTGTTGTCCAGGGTCACGCCTAGGCTCTTCGCACTCTGGGAGGAGGACACAGCGGAGTTGTCAACCGTGATGGCGAGATCATGGAACGGGCAGTCCTTCCCCGGGAGGAAGAGCAGCTCCGTCTTGCCAGGGTTCAGCTTGAGGTGGTGATCCGTCATCCATACTGATATGTCTGCCAGACATGCAGAGATGCGATTCGCCACCTGGTTATCAGAAGGGGGAAAGGAGAAGATTAGTTGTGTATCGTCAGCGTAGCAATGATAGGAGAGACCATGTGAGGATATGACAGAGCCAAGTGACTTGGTGTATAGGGAGAAAAGGAGAGGGCCCAGAACCGATCCCTGGGGGACACCAGTGGTGAGAGCACGTGGTGCGGAGACAGCTTCCCGCCACGCCACTTGGTAGGAGCGACCGGTCAGGTAGGACGCAATCCAGGAGTGAGCCGCGCCGGAGATGCCCATCTCGGAGAGGGTGGAGAGGAGGATCTGATGGTTCACAGTATCAAAGGCAGCAGACAGGTCTAGAAGGACAAGCGTCAGCTGACGTAGCCTCGCATGCTTAGGTCAGACACACTGCTGCAGTTGATGTAGCCTACGTCAGCTGACGTAGCCTCGCATGCTTAGGTCAGACACACTGCTGCAGTTGATGTAGCCTACGTCAGCTGACGTAGCCTCACAAGCCAATCGTAGAAACTGAAGCAAATTGTACAATCTGGCCAGTTTGATATCCAGATTTATTTAGGTGACATCACACAGTGTGACGTGATAATGGTTAAAGATCTCTGGTCAGGTAGATGTCCAGATTTATTTAGGAGAGATTATTATATATTTATGAGATTTACCAGAGACAGGGACAGTATATCTGATCAGGACATCTCCAACACTACTCTGATGGTATCAGTGGACAGAGACAGGGACAGTATATCTGATCAGGACATCTCCAACACTACTCTGATGGTATCAGTGGACAGGGACAGTATATCTGATCAGGACATCTCCAACACTACTCTGATGGTATCAGTGGACAGAGACAGGGACAGTATATCTGATCAGGACATCTCCAACACTACTCTGATGGTATCAGTGGACAGGGACAGTATATCTGATCAGGACATCTCCAACACTACTCTGATGGTATCAGTAGACAGAGACAGGGACAGTATATCTGATCAGGACATCTCCAACACTACTCTGATGGTATCAGTGGACAGAGACAGGGACAGTATATCTGATCAGGACATCTCCAACACTACTCTGATGGTATCAGTGGACAGAGACAGGGACAGTATATCTGATCAGGACATCTCCAACACTACTCTGATGGTATCAGTGGACAGAGACAGTATATCTGATCAGGACATCTCCAACACTACTCTGATGGTATCAGTAGACAGAGACAGGGACAGTATATCTGATCAGGACATCTCCAACACTACTCTGATGGTATCAGTAGACAGAGACAGGGACAGTATATCTGATCAGGACATCTCCAACACTACTCTGATGGTATCAGTGGACAGAGACAGGGACAGTATATCTGATCAGGACATCTCCAACACTACTCTGATGGTATCAGTGGACAGAGACAGTATATCTGATCAGGACATCTCCAACACTACTCTGATGGTATCAGTGGACAGAGACAGTATATCTGATCAGGACATCTCCAACACTACTCTGATGGTATCAGTGGACAGAGACAGGGACAGTAGTCTAGGTATTGATGCTACGTCTCTGCTCTAACCCCAGTGTCTTTCTCTCCCCCTCCCTCAGTCCCACAAGGCCAACAGCCACGCCGTGAGGTTCCGCGTGTGTCAGCTGATCAACAAGTTGCTAGGCAGCATGGCGGAAAACGCCCAGATAGACGACGACCTGTTTGACGGGATCCACCAGGCCATGCTGGTCCGAGTCACAGACAAGTTCCCCAACGTCAGGATCCAGGCCTCTCTGGCCATGGCGAGACTGCAGGAACCACAGAACCAGCACTGTCCCACTGTTAAAGGTACTGATACCACCACACACTGTCAGGGTCCAGGCCTCTCTGGCCATGGCGAGACAAACAGGAACCACAGAACCAGCAGTGTTAAAGGTCCCGGTCACACACAACACAACACTCTCTCTCTCCTCTCCTCTCCTCTCCTCTCCTCTCCTCTCCTCTCCTCTCCTCTGTTCACTCCTCTCCTCTCCTCTCCTCTCCTCTCCTCCAGCTTATCTGTTGATCTTGGAGAATGATTCCAATCCGGAGGTTCGTCGAGCCGTTCTGTCCTGCATCGCCCCCTCCTCTGTCACCCTCCCCAAGATACTGAAACGCACCAGGGACGTCAAGGAGAGCGTCCGCAAACTGGCTTACCAGGTACACACACACTAAACTGGCCTTACAAACCTTAACCCAGCTTAAACAGGACGTTTTTAATGACTGTGTGTGTGTGTGTCAGGTTCTGGCAGACAAGGTCCACATCAGAGCTCTGAGTATCGCCCAGAGAGTCAATCTACTGCAGCAGGGTCTCCACGACGCCGCAGGTACACTCTCTGTTACTCTGTTACTCTGTCACTCTGTCACTCTGTCACTCTGTCACTCTGTTACTCTGTCACTCTGTCACTCTGTCACTCTGTCACTCTGTCACTCTGTCACTCTGTCACTCTGTCACTCTGTTACTCTGTCACTCTGTCACTCTGTCACTGTCACTCTGTCTCTCTGTCTCTCTGTCACTCTGTCACTCTGTCACTCTGTCACTCTGTCACTCTGTCACTCTGTCTCTCTGTCTCTCTGTCTCTCTGTCTCTCTGTACTCACTCTGTTACTCTGTCACTCTGTTACTCTGTTACTCTGTTACTCTGTTACTCTGTCACTCTGTTACTCTGTTACTCTGTCACTCTGTTACTCTGTCACTCTGTCACTCTGTCACTCTGTTACTCTGTCTCTCTGTTACTCTGTCTCTCTGTCTCTCTACTCTGTCACTCTGTCACTCTGTCACTCTGTCACTCTGTCACTCTGTTACTCTGTCACTCTGTGTGTGTCTAGAACTGTGTGTGTGTGTGTGTCTATAACTGTGTGTGTGTGTGTGTGTGTGTCTATAACTGTGTGTGTGTGTGTGTGTGTGTGTGTGTGTGTGTGTCTATAAACTGTGTGTGTGTGTGTGTCTATAACTGTGTGTGTGTGTGTGTGTCTATAACTGTGTGTGTGTGTATAACTGTGTGTGTGTGTGTGTCTATAACTGTGTGTGTGTATAACTGTGTGTGTGTGTGTGTGTGTGTCTATAACTGTGTGTGTGTCTAACTGTGTGTATAACTGTGTGTGTGTAGAACCAGTGAGGCAGGTGGTCCAGGTCCGTCTCCTCCCAGCCTGGCTCAGTCTCCTCCAGGGTGATGTGTGTGTGTGTGTCTAACTGTGTGTGTGTGTGTGTGTGTGTATAACTGTGTGTGTCTAACTGTGTGTATAACTGTGTGTGTGTGTGTGTGTAACTGTGTGTGTGTAGAACCAGTGAGGCAGGTGGTCCAGGTCCGTCTCCTCCCAGCCTGGCTCAGTCTCCTCCAGGGTGATGTGTGTGTATAACTGTGTGTGTGTGTGTGTGTGTGTAACTGTGTGTATAACTGTGTGTGTGTAGAACCAGTGAGGCAGGTGGTCCAGGTCCGTCTCCTCCCAGCCTGGCTCAGTCTCCTCCAGGGTGTGTGTGTGTGTGTGTGTCTAACTGTGTGTGTGTGTGTGTAACTGTGTGTGTCTAACTGTGTGTATAACTGTGTGTGTGTGTGTGTGTGTAACTGTGTGTGTGTGTATAACTGTGTGTGTGTGTGTGTGTGTGTGTGTGTGTGTGTGTGTGTGTGTGTGTGTAACTGTGTGTGTGTAGAACCAGTGAGGCAGGTGGTCCAGGTCCGTCTCCTCCCAGCCTGGCTCAGTCTTCTCCAGGGTGATGTGTATAACTGTGTGTGTGTATAACTGTGTGTGTGTGTGTGTGTGTGTGTAACTGTGTGTGTGTAGAACCAGTGAGGCAGGTGGTCCAGGCCCGTCTCCTCCCAGCCTGGCTCAGTCTCCTCCAGGGTGATGTGTGTGTATAACTGTGTGTGTGTGTGTGTGTGTGTGTAACTGTGTGTGTGTGTGTGTGTAACTGTGTGTGTGTGTGTGTGTATAACTGTGTGTGTGTAGAACCAGTGAGGCAGGTGGTCCAGGTCCGTCTCCTCCCAGCCTGGCTCAGTCTCCTCCAGGGTGATGTGTTGGAGCTGTTACATAAACTGGATGTAGAGAACTGTTCTCAGACGGCCCTGGACACACTGACCGCTCTGTTCACACACACACCTCAGGACCAGCCGCTACAGCACTGTCTTCAGCTGGACAACAGGTACACACACACACACACACACACACACACACTGACCGCTCTGTACACACACACACCTCAGGACCAGCCGCTACAGCACTGTCTCCAGCTGGACAACAGGTACACACACTGACCTGGACACACACACACACACACACACACACACACACACTGACCTGTACACACACACACTGACCTGGACACACACACACACACTGACCTGGACACACACACACACACTGACCTGGACACACACACACCTCAGGACCAGCTGCTACAGCACTGTCTTCAGCTGGACAACAGGTACACACACACACACACACACACACTGACCGCTCTGTACACACACACACCTCAGGACCAGCCGCTACAGCACTGTCTTCAGCTGGACAACAGGTACACACACACACACACACACACACACACACACTGACCGCTCTGTACACACACACACCTCAGGACCAGCTGCTACAGCACTGTCTTCAGCTGGACAACAGGTACACACACACTGACCTGTACGTACACACACACACACACACACACACACACACTGACCTGGACACACACACACACTGACCTGGACACACACACACACACTGACCTGGACACACACACACACACTGACCTGTACACACACACACCTCAGGACCAGCTGCTACAGCACTGTCTTCAGCTGGACAACACACACACACACACACACACACACACACACACACACACACACACACACACTGACCTGGACACACACACTGACCTGTCCACCCCCTGAACTGTCCACCCCCTGACCTGTCCACCCCCTGACCTGTCCACCCCCTGACCTGTCCACCCCCTGACCTGTCCACCCCCTGACCTGTCCACCCCCTGACCTGTCCACCCCCTGACCTGTCCACCCCCTGACCTGTCCACCCCCTGACCTGTCCACCCCCTGACCTGTCCACCCCCTGTGTGTCTCTGCAGGATGCTGGTCCCGGCTGAGTCTCTGTCCTGTGAGAGGGTGTTGTACTGGAGAGCTCTGTGTGAGTTCATTAAGGCTAAAGGTGATGAAGGGGAAGAGATGCTGGAACAGCTGCTGCCAGAGGCTGCTCTCTTCGCTGAATACCTCTACGGGTAAGCCTATCAATACATCAATATCCCAAACCTCTCCTGGAGTACCTCCAGCCAGTACCCCTAACCCTCTCCTGGAGTACCTCCAGCCAGTACCCCCTAACCCTCTCCTGGAGTACCCCTAACCCTCTCCTGGAGTAGCTCCAGCCAGTACCCCTAACCCTCTCCTGGAGTACCTCCAGCCAGTACCCCTAACCCTCTCCTGGAGTACCTCCAGCCAGTACCCCTAACCCTCTCCTGGAGTACCTCCAGCCAGTACCCCTAACCCTCTCCTGGAGTACCTCCAGCCAGTACCCCTAACCCTCTCCTGGAGTACCCCCAGCCAGTACCCCCTAACCCTCTCCTGGAGTACCTCCAGCCAGTACCCCCTAACCCTCTCCTGGAGTACCTCCAGCCAGTACCCCCTAACCCTCTCCTGGAGTACCTCCAGCCAGTACCCCCTAACCCTCTCCTGGAGTACCTCCTGCCAGTACCCCCTAACCCTCTCCTGGAGTACCTCCAGCCAGTACCCCCTAACCCTCTACTGGAGTACCTCCTGCCAGTACCCCCCTAACCCTCTCCTGGAGTACCTCCAGCCAGTACCCCCCTAACCCTCTCCTGGAGTACCTCCAGCCAGTACCCCCTAACCCTCTCCTGGAGTACCTCCAGCCAGTACCCCTAACCCTCTCCTGGAGTACCTCCAGCCAGTACCCCTAACCCTCTCCTGGAGTACCTCCAGCCAGTAACTATTATTAACGTGTAATACCAGGTATGTGAAGGGTTATAACTGTTATTAACGTGTAATACCAGGTATGTGAAGGGTTATAACTGTTATTAACGTGTAATACCAGGTATGTGAAGGGTTATAACTGTTATTAACGTGTAATACCAGGTATGTGAAGGGTTATAACTGTTATTAACGTGTAATACCAGGTATGTGAAGGGTGTCCCGGTGCTGTCGGAAGCGCAGAAAGGAGACTTTGCTCAGCTGGAACTGGTGATGACTAAAGAGTTCATCTGTCAACAACTCATCCACCTCACCGGCTGTCTGGATACCAATGAGGAGGGAGGGAGGTGAGAGGAGGGGGAGAGAGGAGGAGGGAGGGGGAGAGGAGGGAGGGAGAGGGGGGGGGAGGAGATGTAGCCATCAGTGATTGAGTTCCTGCCTGACTACATTGCAGACGCCTGGATAGGTATTTAACATATCAGCTAACCACATCATATGACATAGTAATCTGATGATCTATTTAACATATCAGCCTACCACATCATATGATATAGTAATCTGATGATCTATTTAACATATCAGCTACCCACATCATATGACATAGTAATCTGATGATCTATTTAACATATCAGCTAACCACATCATATGATATAGTAATCTGATGATCTATTTAACATATCAGCTAACCACATCATATGACATAGTAATCTGATGATATATTTAACATATCAGCTAACCACATCATATGACATAGTAATCTGATGATCTATTTAACATATCAGCTAACCACATCATATGATATAGTAATCTGATGATCTATTTAACATATCAGCTAACCACATCATATATAGTAATCTGATGATCTATTTAACATATCAGCTAACCACATCATATGATATAGTAATCTGATGATCTATTTAACATATCAGCTAACCACATCATATGATATAGTAATCTGATGATCTATTTAACATATCAGCTAACCACATCATATGATATAGTAATCTGATGATCTATTTAACATATCAGCTAACCACATCATATATAGTAATCTGATGATCTATTTAACATATCAGCTAACCACATCATATGATATAGTAATCTGATGATCTATTTAACATATCAGCTAACCACATCATATGATATAGTAATCTGATGATCTATTTAACATATCAGCTAACCACATCATATGATATAGTAATCTGATGATCTATTTAACATATCAGCTAACCACATCATATGACATAGTAATCTGATGATCTATTTAACATATCAGCTAACCACATCATATGATATAGTAATCTGATATATTTAACATATCAGCTAACCACATCATATGACATAGTAATCTGATGATCTATTTAACATATCAGCTTATCATATTGGTTGATGCAACGCCAGTGCATCTAGTCGAGCAGGAAGTCAATCAGGCTCATCTTTCTGTCTTTTATATGGTGCTACAGGAAGTGTTAATGTAAATCTCTCTTTGTGTGTAGGAAGCGTGTGGTGGATACAGGAAGTGTTAATGTAAATCTCTCTCTCTGTGTGTAGGAAGCGTGTGGTGGCTGTGCTTCAGGAGATGTTGGTCCTACCGCAGACTCCTCCCTCTCTGGTCTCTCTGCTGACAGAGAAACTACTGACCCTAATACCTGACGACCACAGACGCACTCAGACCGTAGGTTACACACACACACCACAGAGAAACGACTGACCCTAATACCTGACGACCACAGACGCACTCAGACCGTAGGTTACACACACACACCACACAGAGAAACGACTGACCCTAATACCTGACGACCACAGACGCACTCAGACCGTAGGTTACACACACACACACCACAGAGAAACGACTGACCCTAATACCTGACGACCACAGACGCACTCAGACCGTAGGTTACACACACACACCACAGAGAAACGACTGACCCTAATACCTGACGACCACAGACGCACTCAGACCGTAGGTTACACACACACACCACAGAGAAACGACTGACCCTAATACCTGACGACCACAGACGCACTCAGACCGTAGGTTACACACACACACCACAGAGAAACGACTGACCCTAATACCTGACGACCACAGACGCACTCAGACCGTAGGTTACACACACACACCACAGAGAAACTACTGACCCTAATACCTGACGACCACAGACGCACTCAGACCGTAGGTTCCACACATTCTCAGATTATTTACCTGACGACCACAGACTCACTCAGACGTAGGTTCCACACATTCTCAGATTATTTACTTGACGACCATAAAAGGACGTCTAAAACATGTAGTGAAAGTGTTAACCTGGGTTGTGTGTGTGTGTGTGTGTGTGTGTGTGTGTGTGGGGGTGTGTGGGTGTGTGTGTGTGTGTGTGTGTGTGTGTGTGCGCGCGCGCAACCAGGTGGCGGAGGTGATCTCGGAGGTGCGTGAGCCAATCGTAGTCGTCAGACAGCCGCTGGATGAGAACGAGAACCGCAAGAAACAAGTTAAGGTGCCCACACTACTTTACCTCTCCTTTACCTCTCTCTCTCTCTCCTTTACCCTCTCTCTCCTTTACCTCTCTCCCACCTTTACCTCCCTCTCTCTCTCCTTTACCTCTCTCTCTCCTTTACCTCTCTCCCACCTTTACCTCCCTCTCTCTCTCCTTTACCTCTCTCTCTCTCCTTTACCTCTCTCTCTCCTTTACCTCTCTCTCTCTCCTTTTACCTCTCTCTCTCCTTTACCTCTCTCTCTCTCCTTTACCTCTCTCTCCTTTACCTCTCTCTCTCCTTTACCTCTCTCTCTCTCCTTTACCTCTCTCTCTCCTTTACCCCTCTCTCTCTCCTTTACCTCTCTCTCTCTCCTTTACCTCTCTCTCTCCTTTACCCCTCTCTCTCTCCTTTACCTCTCTCTCTCCTTTACCTCTCTCTCTCTCCTTTCCCCTTCTCTCTCTCTCCTTTACCTCTCTCTCTCTCCTTTACCTCTCTCTCTCCTTTACCTCTCTCTCTCCTTTACCTCTCTCTCTCCTTTACCTCTCTCTCTCCTTTACCTCTCTCTCCCTCCTTTTACCGCTCTCTCTCCTTTACCTCTCTCTCTCCTTTACTCTCTCTCTCTCCTTTACCTCTCTCTCTCTCTCTCTCCTTTACCTCTCTCTCTCCTTTACCTCTCTCTCTCTCTCTCCTTTACCTCTCTCTCTCTCCTTTACTATCTCTCTCTCCTTTACCTCTCTCTCTCTTTACCTCTCTCTCTCTCCTTTACCTCTATCTCTCCTTTACCCTCTCTCTCTCCTTTACCTCTCTCTCTCTCTCCTTTACCTCTCTCTCTCTCCTTTACCTCTCTCTCTCTCTCTCTCTCCTTTACCTCTCTCTCCTTTACCTCTCTCTCTCTCCTTTACCTCTCTCTCTCTCCTTTACCTCTCTCTCTCTCTCTCCCCCCCATTTACCTCTCTCTCTCTCCTTTACCTCTCTCTCTCTCTCTCTCCTTTACCTCTCTCTCTCTCTCTCTCTCCTTTACTCTCTCTCTCCTTTACTCTCTCTCTCTCCTCTTACCTCTCTCTCTCTCTCTCTCCTTTACCTCTCTCTCTCTCCTTTTACCTCTCTCTCTCTCTCCTTTACCTCTCTCTCTCTCCTTTACCTCTCTCTCTCTCTCCTTTACCTCTCTCTCTCTCCTTTACCTCTCTCTCTCTCTCTCCTTTACCTCTCTCTCTCTCTCCTTTACCTCTCTCTCTCTCCTTTACCTCTCTCTCTCTCCTTTCCCTCTCTCTCTCCTTTACCTCTCTCTCTCTCTCCTCTCCTTTACCTCTCTCTCCTTTACCTCTCCTTCTCCTTTACCTCTCTCTCTCTCCTTTACCTCTCTCTCTCTCCTTTACCTCTCTCTCTCTCCTTTACCTCTCTCTCTCTCCTTTACCCCTCTCTCTCTCCTTACCTCTCTCTCTCTCCTTTACCTCTCTCTCTCTCCTTTACTCTCTCTCTCTCCTTTACCTCTCTCTCTCTCTTTACCTCTCTCTCTCTCTCTCTCCTTTACCTCTCTCTCTCTCCTTTACCTCTCTCTCTCCTCCTTTACCTCTCTCTCTCTCTCCTTTACCTCTCTCTCTCTCCTTTACCTCTCTCTCTCCTTTACCTCTCTCTCTCCTTTACCTCTCTCTCTCCTTTACCTCTCTCTCTCTCCTTTACCCCTCTCTCCTTTACCTCTCTCTCTCCTTTACCTCTCTCTCTCTCCTTTACCTCTCTCTCTCCTCTCTCTCTTCCTTTACCTCTCTCTCTCTCCTTTACCTCTCTCTCTCTCCTTTACCTCTCTCTCTCCTTTACCTCTCTCTCTCTCTCCTTCCTCTCTCCTCTCTCTCCTCTCTCTCTCCTTTACCTCTCTCTCTCTCCTTTACTCTCTCTCTCCTTTCCTCCTCTTCTCCCTACCTCTCTCTCTCTCTCCTTTACCTCTCTCTCTCTCCTTTACCTCTCTCTCTTCCTTTACCTCTCTCTCTCTCTCCTTTACCTCTCTCTCTCTCCTTTACCTCTCTCTCTCTCTCCTTTACCTCTCTCTCTCTCTCCTTTACCTCTCTCTCTCTCTCCCTTTACCTCTCCTCTCTCTCTCTACCTCTCTCTCTCTCTCCTTTACCTCTCTCTCTCCTTTACCTCTCTCTCTCTCTCCTTTAATGCTCTCTCTCTCTCCTTTATCTCTCTCTCTCTCTCCTTTACCTCTCTCTCTCTCTCCACCTCATTTACCTCTCTCTCTCTCTCTCCACCTCCTTTACCTCTCTCTCTCTCTCCTTACCTCTCTCTCTCTCTCCTTTACCTCTCTCTCTCTCTCCTTTACCTCTCTCTCTCTCCTTTACCTCTCTCTCTCTCTCCTCTACTCTCTCTCTCTACCTCTCTCTCTCCTTTACCTCTCTCTCTCCTTTACCTCTCTCTCTCTCCTTTACCTCTCTCTCTCCTTTACCCTCTCTCTCTCCTTTACCTCTCTCTCTCTCTCTCTCTCTCTCTCCTTTACCTCTCTCTCTCTCCACCTCTCTCTCTCTCTCTCTCTCCTTTACCTCTCTCTCTCCTTTACCTCTCTCTCTCCTTTACCTCTCTCTCTCTCTCCTTTACCTCTCTCTCTCTCTCCTTTACTCTCTCTCTCTCCTCCTTGTACCCTCTCTCTCTCTCTCTCCTTTACCTCTCTCTCTCCTTTACCTCTCTCTCTCTCCTTTACCCCTCTCTCTCTCTCCTTTACCTCTCTCTCTCTCCTTTACCTCTCTCTCTCTCCTTTCCCTTACCTCTCTCTCTCCTTTACCTCTCTCTCTCTCCTTTCCTCTTCTCTCTCCTCTCTCTCTCTCTCTCTTTACCTCTCTACCTCCTTTACCTCTCTCTCTCCTTTACCTCTCTCTCTCTCCTTTACCTCTCTCTCTCTCCTTTACCTCTCTCTCTCTCCTTTCTCCTCTCTCTCTCCTCTCTCTCTCCTTTACCTCTCTCTCTCTCTCTCTCCTTTACCTCTCTCTCTCTCTTTCTCTCTCTCCTTTACCTCTCTCTCTCTCCTTTACCTCTCTCTCTCTCCTTTACCTCTCTCTCTCTCCTTTACCTCTCTCTCTCTCCTTTACCTCTCTCTCTCTCCTTTACCTCTCTCTCTCTCCTCTCTCTCTCTCCTTTACCTCTCCTCTCTCTCTCCTTTACCTCTCTCTCTCCTTTACCTCCTTCTCCCTTACCTCTCTCTCTCTCCTCCTTTCTCTCTCTCTCTCTCTTTACCTCTCTCTCTCTCTCCTTTACCTCTCTCTCTCTCATTTTCCTCTCTCTCTCCTTTACCTCTCTCTCCTTTACCTCTCTCTCTCCTTTACCTCTCTCTCTCCTTTACCTCTCTCTCTCTCCTCTTACCTCTCTCTCTCCTTTACCCTCTCTCTCTCTCCTTTACCTCTCCTCTCTCCTTTACCTCTCTCTCTCTCCTTACCTCTCTCTCTCCTCTCTCTCTTTCTCTCCTTTACCTCTCTCTCTCTCCTTTACCTCTCTCTCTCTCTCTTTACCTCTCTCTCTCTCTTTACCTCTCTCTCTCTCTCCTACCTTCTCTCTCTCCTTTACTCTCTCTCTCTCTCCTTTACCTCTCTCTCTCTCTCCTTTTACCTCTCTCTCTCTCCTTACCTCCTCTCTCTCTCCTTTACTCTCTCTCTCTCCTTTACCTCTCTCTCTCTCTCTCTCTCCTTTACCTCTCTCTCTCTCTCCTTTACCTCTCTCTCTCTCCTTTACCTCTCTCTCTCTCTCCTTTACCTCTCTCTCTCTCCTTTACCTCTCTCTCTCTCCTTTTACCTCTCTCTCTCTCCTTTACCTCTCTCTCTCTCTCCTTTACCTCTCTCTCTCTCTCCTTTACTCTCTCTCTCCTTTACCTCTCTCTCTCCTTTTACCTCTCTCTCTCCTTTACCTCTCTCTCTCTCTCCTTTACCTCTCTCTCTCTCTCCTTTCTCTCTCTCTCTCCTTTACCTCTCTCTCTCTCTCCTTTACCTCTCTCTCTCCTTTACCTCTCTCTCTCCTTTACCTCTCTCTCTCTCCTTTACCTCTCTCTCTCTCTCTCTCTCCTTTACCTCTCTCTCTCCTTTTTCTCCTCTCTCTCCTCCTTTACCCTCTCTCTCTCCTTTACCTCTCTCTCTCTCTCTTTCTCCCTCTCTCTCTCCTCTCTTTACTCCTTCTCTCTCTCTCCTTCTCTCCTTTCTCTCTCTCTCTCCTTTACCTCTCTCTCTCCTTTATCTCTCTCTCTCTCTCCTTTACTCTCTCTCTCTCTCTCCTCTCCCTCTCTCTCTCTCCTTTACTCTCTCTCTCTCCTTTCCCTCTCTCTCTCTCTCTCCTTTACCTCTCTCTCTCTCTCCTTTACCTCTCTCTCTCTCTCCTTTACCTCTCTCTCTCTCTCCTTTACCTCTCTCTCTCCTTTACCTCTCTCTCTCTCCTTTACCTCTCTCTCTCTCTCTCTCTCTATTACCTTTACCTCTCTCTCTCCTTTACCTCTCTCTCTCTCCTTTCTCTCTCTCCTTACCTCTCTCTCTCTCCTTTACTCTCTCTCTCTCCTTTACCTCTCTCTCTCTCTCTCTCTCTTTCCCTTACCTCTCTCTCTCTCTCCTTTACTCTCTCTCTCTCCTTTACCTCTCTCTCTCTCCTTTACCTCTCTCTCTCCTTTACCTCTCTCTCTCTCTCCTTTACCCCTCTCTCTCTCTCCTTTACCTCTCTCTCTCTCCTTTACCTCTCTCTCTCTCTCTCTCCTTTACCTCTCTCTCTCTCCTTTACCTCTCTCTCTCTCTCTCTCTCTCCTTTACCTCTCTCTCTCTCCTTTACCTCTCTCTCTCTCTTTACCTCTCTCTCTCTCTCTCTCTCTCTCTCTCTCTCTCTCTCTCTCTCTCTCTCTTCTCTCTCTCTCTCTCCTCTACTCTCCTACCTCTCTCTCTCCTTTACCTCTTCTCTCTCCTTTACCTCTCTCTCTCTCCTTTACCTCCTCTCTCTCTCCTTTACCTCTCTCTCTCTTTACCTCTCTCTCTCCTTTCTCTCTCCTCTCTCCTCTACCTCTCTCTCTCCTTTACCTCTCTCTCTCCTTTATCTCTCTCTCTCTCCTCTTTATCTCTATCTCTCTCTCCCTTTATCTCTCTCTCTCCCCTTATCTCTCTCTCTCTCTCTCTTTATCTTCTCTCTCTCTCTCTCTCTCTCTCTCTCTCTCTCTCTCCTTTACCTCTCTCTCTCTCTCTCTCTCTCCTTTACCTCTCTCTCTCTCTCCTCTCTCTCTCTCTCTCTCCTTTACCTCTCTCTCTCTCTCTCTCTCTCTCTCTCCTCTACTCCTCTCTCTCTCTCTCTCTCTCTCTCTCCTTTCTCTCCTCTCCTCTTACTCTCTCTCTCTCCTTTACCTCTCTCTCTCCTTTATCTCTCTCTCTCCTCTATCTTCCCCTCTATCTCTCTCTCTCTCTCTCCTTTATCTCTCTCTCTCTCTCTCTCTCTCTCTCTCTCTCTCTCCTTTACCTCTCTCTCTCTCTTTACCCCTCTCTCTCTCCTTTACCTCTCTCTCTCTCCTTTACCCTCTCTCTCTCTCCTTTACCCCTCTCTCTCTCCTTTACCTCTCTCTCTCCTTTACCTCTCTCTCTCTCTCCTTTACCTCTCTCTCTCTCTCCTTTACCTCTCTCTCTCCTTTACCTCTCTCTCTCCTTTATCTCTATCTCTCTCTCCCCTTTATCTCTATCTCTCTCCCCTTTATCTCTCTCTCTCTCTCTCTCCTTTTCTCTCTCTCTCTCTCTCTCTCTCTCTCTCTCTCTCTCTCTCTCCTTTACCTCTCTCTCTTCTCTCTCTCTCTCCTTTACCTCTCTCTCTCTCTCTCTCTCTCTCTCTCCTTTACCTCTCTCTCTCTCTCTCTCTCTCTCCTCTCTCTCTCTCTCTCTCTCTCTCTCTCTCTCTCCTTCCTCTCTCTCTCTCTCTCTCTCTCCTTTACCTCTCTCTCTCTCTCTCTCTCTCTCCTTTACCTCTCTCTCTCTCTCTCTCTCTCTCTCTCCTTTACCTCTCTCTCTCTCTCTCTCTCTCTCTCTCTCCTTTACCTCTCTCTCTCTCTCTCTCTCTCCTTTACTCTCTCTCTCTCTCTCTCTCTCTCTCCTTTACCTCTCTCTCTCTCTCTCTCTCTCTCTCTCCCTCTCCTTTATTTATTTATTTTATTTTTTGTCATCTCAAATTTGGACTCATCAGACCAAAGGACAGATTTCCACCGGTCTAATGTCCATTGCTCGTGTTTCTTGGCCCAAGCAAGTCTCTTCTTCTTATTGGTGTCATTTAGTAGTGGTTTCTTTGCAGCAAGAAGAGATAGAGGTAAAGGTCTCCCGAGTGGCGCAGTGGTCTAAGGCTGTGTCACTAGAGATCCTGGTTCGAATCCAGGCTCTGTCGTAGCCGGCCGCGACCGGGAGACCCATGGGGAGGCGCACAATTGGCCCAGCGTCGTCCAGGGTGTGGGAGGTTTGCAACGCCAGGGTTGTGGGTTCGATTCCAACGGGGAAACATTTAAAAATAATAATGTATGCACTCACTAACTGTAAGTCGCTCTGGATAAGAGCGTCTGCTAAATGACTAAAATGTAAATGTAAATTTGATCATGAATGCCTCTGAACAGTTGATGTTGAGATGTGTCTGTTACTTGAACTCTGTGAAGCATTTATTTGGGCTACAGTTTCTGAGGCTGGTAACTCTAATGAACTTATCCTCTGCAGCAGAGGTAACTCTGGGTCTTCCATTCCTGTGGCGGTCCTCATGAGAGCCAGTTTCATCATAGCACTTGATGGTTTTTGCGACTGCACTTGAAGAAATGTTCCGTATTGAATGACCTTCATGTCTTAAAGTAATGATGGACTGTCGTTTCTCTTTGCTTATTTGAGCTGTTCTTGCCATGATATGGACTTGGTCTTTTACCAAATAGGGCTATCTTCTGTATATCCCCCCCCTACTTTGTCACAACACAACTGATTGGCTCAAACGCATTAAGAAGGAAATAAATTCTACAAATTAACTTTTAAGAAGGCACACCTGTTAATTGAAATGCATTCCAGGTGACCACCTCATGAAGCTGGTTGAGAGAATGCCAATAGTGTGCAAAGCTGTCATCAAGGAAAAGGGGTGGCTACTTTGAAGAATCTCAAATATAAAATATATTTTGATTTGTTTAACACTTTTTTGGTTACTACATGATTCCATGTGTTATTTGATAGTTTTGATGTCTTCACTATTACAATGTAGAAAATAGTAAAAATAAAGAAAAACCCTGGAATGAGTAGGTGTATCCAAACTTTTGACTGGTACTGTATTTAGTAGTGTTATGGCTTGGCGGTAGAATCTGTTCAGGGTCCTGTTGGTTCGAGACTTGGTGCATCGGTACCGCTTGCCGTGCGGTAGCGGAGAGATCAGTCAATGACTTGGGTGGCTGGAGTCTGACAATTTTTGGGGCCTTCCTCTGACACCGCCTGGTATAGAGGTCCTGGATGGCAGGGAGCTCGACCCCAGTGATCTACTGATGTACTCGCTACCCTCTGTAGCGCCTTGCGGTCGGATGCCGAAACGTTGCCATACCAGGCGGCGATGCAGTCAAGATGCTCTCAATGGTGCAGCTGTAGTACTTTTTGAGGATCTGAGGGGCCATGCCAAATCTTTTCAGCCTTCTGAGGGGGAAGAGGCGTTGTCTTCCCTTTTCACGACTGTGTTGATGTGTGTGGAACATGATAGTTCCTTAGTGATGTGGATACCGAGGAACTTGAAGCTCTCGACCTGTTCCACAACAGCCCCGTTGATGTGGATGGGGGGGGTGTGCTCCTGTAGTCCACGATCAGCTCCTTTTGTCTTGCTGATGTTGAGGGAGAGGTTGTTGTACTCGTCACCACTCTGCAAGGTTTCTGACCGCCTCCCTGTAGGCTGTCTCATCGTCGTCAGTGGTCAGGCCTACAACCGTCGTGTCGTCTGCAAAATTAATGATGGTGTTGGAGTTCTGCGCGGCCACGCAATCGTGGGTGAACAGGGAGTACAGGAGGGGACTAAACACACATCGCTGAGAGGCTCCCGTGTTGAGGGTCAGCGTGGCGGATGTGTTTTTACCCTAGCCACCTGGGGGCGGCCCGTCAGGAAGTCCAGGATCCAGTTGAAGAGAGAGGTGTTTAGTCCCAGGGTCCTTAGCTTTGTGATGAGCTTGGAGGGAAAAATGGTGTTGAACGCTGAGCTGTAGTCAATGAACAGCATTCTCACGTGTCCAGGTGGGAAAGGGCAGTGTGGCGTGCAATAGAGATTGCGTCATCTCTGAATCTGTTGGGGTGGTATGCAAATTGGAGTGGGTCCAGGGTATCTGGGATGATGGTGTTGATGTGAGCCATAACCAGCCTTTCAAAGCACTTCATGGCTACAGACGTGAGTGCTACGGGCCGGTAGTCATGTATGCAGGTTATCTTAGTGTTCTTGGGCACGGGGACTATGGTGGTCTGCTTGAAACATGTTGGTATTACAGACTCAGTCAGGGACGTGTTGAAAATGTCAGTGAAGACACTTTCCAGTTGGTCAGCGCATGCTCGGATTACACGTCCTGGTAATCCGTCTGGCCCTGCGGCCTTGTGAATGTTGACCTGTTTAAAGGTCTTACTCACATCGGCTATGGAGAGCGTGATCACACAGTCGTCCGGAACAGCTAGTGCTCTCATGCATAGTTCAGTGTTGCTTGCCTCGAAGCGAGCATAGTGGTTTAGCTCGTCTGGTAGTCACTAGACAGCTCGCGGCTGGGCTTCCCTTTGTATCACTGAAGACACTTGCCAGCTGGTCAGCACATGCTCTGAGTACGAGAATGTTAACCTGTTTAAAGGTCTTACATTGGCTATGAAGAGCGTGATCACACAGTTGTCTGGGAACAACTGGTGCTCTCACGCATGGTTCAGTGTTGCTTGCCTCAAATTGAACATAGAAGGCATTTAGCTCGTCTGTTAGGCTCCCGTCACTGGACAGCTCACGGTTGGGTTTCCCTTTGTAATCTGTGATAGCCCTGCCACATCGGACAATCGTCAGAGCCGGTGTAGTAAGATTCAATCTTAGTCCTGAATTGACGCTTTGCCTGTTTGATGGTTCGTCGGAGGGCGTAGCGGGATTTCTTATAAGCGTCCAGATTATTGTAACGCTCACTGAACCTGCAGCTCGAGCTTTTAGCTCAGTCCGGATGTTGCCTCTAATGGAGCTGGTGACTGATGTGGAATATCCTGAATGTTATCAGATGAATCCCGGAACATATTGCAGTCTGTGCTAGTGCCTCAGTCCTGTAGCTTAGCATCCGCTTCATCGGACCACTTCCGTATTGAGCGCATCACTGTTACTTCCTGTTTTTAGTTTTTGCTTGTAAGCAGGAATCAGGAGGATAGGGTTATACATTTACATTTTAGTCATTTAGCAGACGCTCTTATCCAGAGCGTCTTACAGTTAGTGAGTGCATACATTATTTATTTTTTCGTACTGGAATCGAATCCACAACCCTGGCGCTGCAAATGCCGTGATCTACCAACTGAGTTATGGTCAGATTTGCCAAATGGAGAGCGACGAGAGCTTTGTATGCGTCTCTGTGTGTGGAGTAAAGGTGATCTAGAGTTTTTTTTCGCTTCTAGTTGCACAGGTGATATGCTGGTAGAAATTGGGTAAAACAGATTTCAGTTTTCCTACTTTAAAGTCACCAGCCACGAAAAATATAGATGAAAACTCTCTTGGTAAATAGTGTTGGTCTACAGCTTATCATGAGATACTCTAACTCAGGAGAGCAGAACCTCCAGACTTCCTTGATATCAGAGATCACACACCAGTTGTATAGAAAACCAGCTAGATTTATATTTACCATGTCCTTGTTCAGCCACGACTTGGAGAAACATAGCGTGATATTACAGTTCTTCATGGTTCCGTTGATAGAGACTATTCCAACGGAGCTCATCCTGTTTGTTCTCCAGTGATTGCACGTTGGCCAATAGAACGGAGGGTAGTTCTCCAGTGATTGCACGTTGGCCAATAGAACGGAGGGTAAGAGGTGATTTATACAGTCTCAGACGTAGTCTCGTCAGGTGACCCGCACGCCGGCCTCTATAGCGTCGTCTCCTCCTTCCTGGTCCGCGATAATCAAAAATGTATTTTAGCTTCCGACTCATTGATGGAGGTTAGTGGTCGCTGTTCCGATGTCCAGAAGCTCTTTTCGGTCATAGGATAATGATTACGTACAAAAAAGTTGGTAAAATAGCACAACTGGTCAGGAGCCTGTAAAACGTCCGCCGTTCCCTCCAGCGCCATTATGCTTTCGTTAGAGGAGTGGGTCAGTAACCTCTCTCTCTCTCCTCTCTCCTTCCAGCTAGCGGAGGTGAAGGTTAGCATCCTAGAGGCTAAACAGGCGTTAGAGGAGTGGGTCAGTAACCTCTCTCTCTCTCTCCTCTCTCCTTCCAGCTAGCGGAGGTGAAGGTTAGCATCCTAGAGGCTAAACAGGCGTTAGAGGAGTGGGTCAGTAACCTCTCTCCTTCCAGCTAGCGGAGGTGAAGGTTAGCATCCTAGAGGCTAAACAGGCGTTAGAGGAGTGGGTCAGTAACCTCTCTCTCTCTCCTCTCTCCTTCCAGCTAGCGGAGGTGAAGGTTAGCATCCTAGAGGCTAAACAGGCGTTGGAGGAGTGTATCGGTAACCAGGAGTTCAGTAGAGCAGCAGAGCTGAAGGATTCTATAACTGACCTGGAGAATCTGAGGAACAACATCCTGCAGGAGGAGACCACAGACACACAGCAGGACGACAAGGAGACAGACAGTGTATCAGTAACCCTCTCTCTCTCCTCTCTCCTTCCACGCATGGAGAAGGTACACACACACACCACAGACACACACACACACACACACACACACACACACACACACACACACCACAGACACACAGCAGGACGACAAGGAGACAGACACACGCATGGAGAAGGTACACACACACACACAGACACACAGCAGGACGACAAGGAGACAGACACAGGCATGGAGAAGGTACACACACACACACACACACACAACAGGACGACAAGGAGACAGACACACGCATGGAGAAGGTACACACACACACACACACACACACCACAGACACACAACAGGACGACAAGGAGACAGACACAGGCATGGAGAAGGTACACACACACACACACACACACACAGCAGGACGACAAGGAGACAGACACAGGCATGGAGAAGGTACACACACACACACAGACACACAACAGGACGACAAGGAGACAGACACACGCATGGAGAAGGTACACACACACACACACACACCACAGACACACAACAGGACGACAAGGAGACAGACACAGGCATGGAGAAGGTACACACACACACACACACACACACCACACCACACACAACAGGACGACAAGGAGACAGACACACGCATGGAGAAGGCACACACACACCACACCACACACAAACACACACACACCACCCACACACACACACACACACACACACACACACACACCGACACACAACAGGACGACAGGGAGACAGACAGGCATGGAGAAGGTACACACACACACCCTGGGTTCTTGTCTCCATTTGTAAATGCTGTGTTGTTCTTCCTGTCAGACGGACCCAGAGACCCTCCTGCGCTGTCTGACCATGTGTGTTGAGCTGCTGAAACAGATGAACATCAAGACCAGGATCGGACCCACCGTGGCAGCTCTCCTCTCCTCTCTGGTACCATACTGTCTAACCTAACGTATAGGACCCACCATGTCAGTTATCCTCTATGGTACTATACTGTCTAACCTAACGTATAGGACCCACCATGTCAGTTATCCTCTATGGTACTATACTATACTGTCTAACCTAACGTATAGGACCCACCATGTCAGTTATCCTCTCCTCTATGGTACTATACTGTCTAACCTAACGTATAGGACCCACCATGTCAGTTATCCTCTATGGTACTATACTGTCTAACCTAACGTATAGGACCCACCATGTCAGTTATCCTCTATGGTACTATACTGTCTAACCTAACGTATAGGACCCACCATGTCAGTTATCCTCTATGGTACTATACTGTCTAACCTAACGTATAGGACCCACCATGTCAGTTATCCTCTATGGTACTATACTGTCTAACCTAACGTATAGGACCCACCATGTCAGTTATCCTCTATGGTACTATACTGTCTAACCTAACGTATAGGACCCACCATGTCAGTTATCCTCTATGGTACTATACTGTCTAACCTAACGTATAGGACCCACCATGTCAGTTATCCTCTATGGTACTATACTGTCTAACCTAACGTATAGGACCCACCATGTCAGTTATCCTCTCCTCTATGGTACTATCCTCTATGGTACATACTGTCTAACCTAACGTATAGGACCCACCATGTCAGTTATCCTCTATGGTACTATACTGTCTAACCTAACGTATAGGACCCACCATGTCAGTTATCCTCTATGGTACTATACTGTCTAACCTAACGTATAGGACCCACCATGTCAGTTATCCTCTATGGTACTATACTGTCTAACCTAACGTATAGGACCCACCATGTCAGTTATCCTCTCCTCTATGGTACTATACTGTCTAACCTAACGTATAGGACCCACCATGTCAGTTATCCTCTATGGTACTATACTGTCTAACCTAACGTATAGGACCCACCATGTCAGTTATCCTCTATGGTACTATACTGTCTAACCTAACGTATAGGACCCACCATGTCAGTTATCCTCTATGGTACTATACTGTCTAACCTAACGTATAGGACCCACCATGTCAGTTATCCTCTATGGTACTATACTGTCTAACCTAACGTATAGGACCCACCATGTCAGTTATCCTCTATGGTACTATACTGTCTAACCTAACGTATAGGACCCACCATGTCAGTTATCCTCTATGGTACTATACTGTCTAACCTAACGTATAGGACCCACCATGTCAGTTATCCTCTATGGTACTATACTGTCTAACCTAACGTATAGGACCCACCATGTCAGTTATCCTCTATGGTACTATACTGTCTAACCTAACGTATAGGACCCACCATGTCAGTTATCCTCTCCTCTATGGTACTATACTGTCTAACCTAACGTATAGGACCCACCATGTCAGTTATCCTCTCCTCTATGGTACTATACTGTCTAACCTAACGTATAGGACCCACCATGTCAGTTATCCTCTCTGGTACCATACTGTCTAACCTAACGT
>CM072220.1:4585630-4595630 GCA_036851935.1 Coregonus suidteri
TATGAGTGTGTGTGTGTGTGTGTTTATGAGTGTGTGTGTGTGTGTGTTTATGAGTGTGTGTGTGTGTGTTTATGAGTGTGTGTGTGTGTGTTTATGAGTGTGTGTGTGTGTGTGTTTATGAGTGTGTGTGTGTGTGTGTTTATGAGTGTGTGTGTGTGTGTTTGTGTTTATGAGTGTGTGTGTGTGTTTATGAGTGTGTGTGTGTGTGGTGTGTTTATGAGTGTGTGTGTGTGTGTTTATGAGTGTGTGTGTGTTTGTGTGTGTGTGTGTGTGTGTGTGTGTGTGTGTGTTTATGAGTGTGTTTATGAGTGTGTGTGTGTGTGTGTGTTTATGAGTGTGTGTGTGTGTGTGTTTATGAGTGTGTGTGTGTTTGTGTTTATGAGTGTGTGTGTGTGTTTGTGTTTATGAGTGTGTGTGTGTTTGTGTTTATGAGTGTGTGTGTGTGTGTGTGTTTATGAGTGTGTGTGTGTGTTTGTGTTTATGAGTGTGTGTGTGTGTTTGTGTTTATGAGTGTGTGTTTGTGTTTATGAGTGTGTGTGTGTGTGTTTATGAGTGTGTGTGTGTGTTTGTGTTTGAGTGTGTGTGTGTATTTATGTGTGTGTGTGTCTTTATGATGTGATTTATTGGGATCCCCATTAGCTGACGCCAATGGAGACAGCTAGTCTTACAGGGGTCCAACACATAATGAGAAAGACATTACAGATAAAATACTTTTACAATTGACATACATTTAAAAACATGTACATGTAGAGTGTGTGTGGGTGCATCTATCAGTTCCACATACATGTCAGTACATACACACAACAACAAGGTCACATGGGGGAGAGGCGTTGTGCCGTGAGGTGTTGCTTTATTTGTTTTGTGAAACCAGGTTTACTGTTCACTTGGTCTATATAAGATGGAAGGGAGTTCCATGCCCTCATGGCTCTGTATAATACTGTACGTTTCCTTGAATTTGTTCTGGACCTGGGGACTGTGAAAAGACCCCTGGTGGCATGTCTGGTGGGGTAAGTGTGTGTGTCAGAGCTGTGAAAAGACCCCTGGTGGCATGTCTGGTGGGGTAAGTGTGTGTGTCAGAGCTGTGAAAAGACCCCTGGTGGCATGTCTGGTGGGGTAAGGGTGTGTGTGTCAGAGCTGTGTGTAAGTTGACTTCGCAAAAACAATTTGGAATTTCCAACACATTCATGTTTCTTATAAAAAGATGAAGTGATGCAGTCAGTCTCTCCTCAACTCTTAGCCAAGAGAGACTGGCCTGCATAGTATTAATATTAGCCCTCTGATTACAATGAAGAGCAAGACGTGCTGCTCTGTTCTGGGCCAGCTGCAGCTTAACTAGGTCCTGCTCTGTTCTGGGCCAGCTGCAGATTAACTAGGTCTTTCTTTGCAGCACTAGACCACATGACTGGACAATAATCAAGATAAGATCAAGCTAGAGCCTGCAGTGTGTGTGTGTATTTATGATTGTGTGTGTGTGTGTGTATTTGATTGTGTGTGTGTGTGTGTGTGTGTGTGTGTGTGTGTATTTATGATTGTGTGTGTGTATTTATGTTTGTGTGTCTGTGTGTATTTATGATTCTGTGTGTGTGTATTTATGATCTGTGTGTGTGTGTGTGTGTGTGTGTATTTATGATTCTGTGTGTGTGTGTGTGTGTGTATTTATGATTGTGTGTGTGTGTGTGTGTGTGTGTGTGTATTTGTGATTCTGTCTCAGGTGTCTGAACTGCGTACAGAGGCAGCGGAGGGTCTGGCCAAGTTGATGTATTCCGGGCGGATCTCCAGCGCCAAGCTCCTCTCCCGATTGGTGTTGCTATGGTACAACCCCGTCACCGAGGACGACACCAGACTACGCCACTGCCTCGGAGTGTTCTTCCAGCTGTACGCCCGGGAGAGCCGGTACGACACACACACCTAGCCGCACTGCATCTATATACAGTGGGGGGGGAAAGTATTTAGTCAGTCACCAATTGTGCAAGTTCTCCCACTTAAAAAGATGAGAGAGGCCTGTAATTTTCATCATAGGTACACGTCAACTATGACAGACAAAATGAGAAAAGAAAATCCAGAAAATCACATTGTAGGATTTTTAATGAATTTATTTGCAAATTATGGTGGAAAATAGGTATTTGGTCACCTACAAACAAGCAAGATTTCTGGCTCTCACAGACCTGTAACTTCTTCTTTAAGAGGCTCCTCTGTCCTCCACTCGTTACCTGTATTAATGGCACCTGTTTGAACTTGTTATCAGTATAAAAGACACCTGTCCACAACCTCAAACAGTCACACTCCAAACTCCACTATGGCCAAGACCAAAGAGCTGTCAAAGGACACCAGAAACAAAATTGTACACCTGTAGACCTGCACCAGGCTGGGAAGACTGAATCTGCAATAGGTAAGCAGCTTGGTTTGAAGAAATCAACTGTGGGAGCAATTATTAGGAAATGGAAGACATACAAGACCACTGATAATCTCCCTCGATCTGGGGCTCCACGCAAGATCTCCCCCCGTGGGGTCAAAATGATCACAAGAACGGTGAGCAAAAATCCCAGAACCACACGGGGGGACCTAGTGAATGACCTGCAGAGAGCTGGGACCAAAGTAACAAAGCCTACCATCAGTAACAGACTACGCCGCCAGGGACTCAAATCCTGCAGTGCCAGACGTGTCCCCCTGCTTAAGCCAGTACATGTCCAGGCCCGTCTGAAGTTTGCTAGAGTGTATTTGGATGATCCAGAAGAGGATTGGGAGAATGTCATATGGTCAGATGAAACCAAAATAGAACTTTTTGGTAAAAACTCAACTCGTCGTGTTTGGAGGACAAAGAATGCTGAGTTGCATCCAAAGAACACCATACCTACTGTGAAGCATGGGGGTGGAAACATCATTCTTTGGGGCTGTTTTTCTGCAAAGGGACCAGGACGACTGATCCGTGTAAAGGAAAGAATGAATGGGGCCATGTATCGTGAGATTTTGAGTGAAAACCTCCTTCCTTCAGCAAGGGCATTGAAGATGAAACGTGGCTGGGTCTTTCAGCATGACAATGATCCCAAACACACCGCCCGGGCAACGAAGGAGTGGCTTCGTAAGAAGCATTTCAAGGTCCTGGAGTGGCCTAGCCAGTCTCCAGATCTCAACCCCATAGAAAATCTTTGGAGGGAGTTGAAAGTCCGTGTTGCCCAGCGACAGCCCCAAAACATCACTGCTCTAGAGGAGATCTGCATGGAGGAATGGGGCCAAAATACCAGCAACAGTGTGTGAAAACCTTGTGAAGACTTACAGAAAACGTTTGACCTGTGTCATTGCCAACAAAGGGTATAAAACAAAGTATTGAGAAACTTTTGTTATTGACCAAATACTTATTTTCCACCATAATTTACAAATAAATTCATAAAAAATCCTATAATGTGATTTTCTGGATTTTTTTCCCTCATTTTGTCTGTCATAGTTGACGTGTACCTATGATGAAAATTACAGGCCTCTCTCATCTTTTTAAGTGGGAGAACTTGCACAATTGGTGGCTGACTAAATACTTTTTTCCCCCACTGTACTCTGATGAGATGTTTGTGCCGTTGTGTGTGTGTGTCCTGACTGTGTGTGTGTGTGTGTGTGTGTGTGTCCTGACTGTGTGTGTGTGTGTCCTGACTGTGTGTGTGTGTGTGTGTCCTGACTGTGTGTGTGTGTGTGTGTGTCCTGACTGTGTGTGTGTGTGTGTCCTGACTGTGTGTGTGTGTGTGTCCTGACTGTGTGTGTGTGTGTGTGTCCTGACTGTGTGTGTGTGTGTGTGTGTGTCCTGACTGTGTGTGTGTGTGTCCTGACTGTGTGTGTGTCCTGACTGTGTGTGTGTCCTGACTGTGTGTGTGTGTGTCCTGACTGTGTGTGTGTGTGTGTGTCCTGACTGTGTGTGTGTGTGTGTGTGTGTGTGTGACTGACTGTGTGTGTGTGTGTGTCCTGACTGTGTGTGTGTGTGTGTGTCCTGACTGTGTGTGTGTGTGTGTGTGTGTGTGTCCTGACTGTGTGTGTGTGTGTGTGTCCTGACTGTGTGTGTGTGTGTGTCCTGACTGTGTGTGTGTGTGTGTGTGTCCTGACTGTGTGTGTGTGTGTGTGTCCTGACTGTGTGTGTGTGTGTGTCCTGACTGTGTGTGTGTGTGTGTGTCCTGACTGTGTGTGTGTGTGTGTGTGTGTGTCCTGACTGTGTGTGTGTGTGTGTGTGTCCTGACTGTGTGTGTGTGTGTGTCCTGACTGTGTGTGTGTGTGTGTCCTCCTGACTGTGTGTGTGTGTCCTGTGTGTGTGTGTGTGTGTGTGTGTGTGTGTTCAGGGCCCACCAGGAGTGTGTGGAGGAGTGTTTCCTGCTGACCCTCCAGACCTTGCTGAATGCTCCGGCTACGTCTCCGCTGGCTGAGGTGGACGTCGGTAATGTAGCGGAGCTGCTCGTCGAGCTGACCCGGCCCAGCTCTCTCATAAAGCCTGGAGACCCACAGGTAACATGAACACAACTTCATTACAACATCTATACAATACAGTTGAAGTCGGAAGTTTACATACACTTAGGTTGTAGTCATTAAAGCTCGTTTTTCAACCACTCCACAACTTTATTGTTAACAAACTATAGTTTTGGCAAGTCGGTTAGGACATCTACTTTGTGCGTGACACAAGTCATTTTTTCCAACAATTGATCACAGACAGATTATTTCACTTATAATTCACTGTATCACAATTCCAGTGGGTCAGAAGTTTACATACACTAAGTTGACTGTGCCTTTTAAACAGCTTGGAAAATTCCAGAAAATGATGTCATGGCTTTAGAAGCTTCTGATAGGCTAACTGACATCGTTTGAGTCAATTGGAGGTGTGCCTGTGGATGTATTTCAAGGCCTACCTTCACACTCAGTAAAGTGGGGATCCTAACTGACCTAAGACATGGAATTATTACTAGGATTAAATGTCAGGAATTGTGAAAAACTGAGTTTAAATGTATTTGGCTAATGTGTATGTAAACTTCCGACTTCACCTGTACATATCAAAATATTATTTTGGACGATATTATATTGCTGAATTGTTGCTAGGTAGTGTTAGCTAGCGCTAGTCGGCTGTACCCGCGTCAAAACTCCGGTATTGTTCATCCTATAGCTTGTTCTCCATCTTCTTTTTAAATAGCGAGCCAACATGTTTTCACCACTTTTATTTCCATGACTGATCAAAACTCTGAAGCAGACACATGGGGAGCGATATGTTTGGAACATCAAATCTCAATAAAATCAGTGTCGAATCACAATACATATAGAATCATGAGAATCACAATACATATAGAATCATGAGAATCACAATACATATAGAATCATGAGAATCACAATACATATAGAATCATGAGAATCACAATACATATAGAATCATGAGAATCCCAATACATATAGAATCATGAGAATCACAATACATATAGAATCATGAGAATCCCAATACATATAGAATCATGAGAATCACAATACATATAGAATCATGAGAATCACAATACATATAGAATCATGAGAATCACAATACATATAGAATCATGAGAATCCCAATACATATAGAATCATGAGAATCACAATACATATAGAATCATGAGAATCACAATACATATAGAATCATGAGAATCACAATACATATAGAATCATGAGAATCACAATACATATAGAATCATGAGAATCACAATACATATAGAATCATGAGAATCACAATACATATAGAATCATGAGAATCACAATACATATAGAATCATGAGAATCCCAATACATATAGAATCATGAGAATCACAATACATATAGAATCATGAGAATCCCAATACATATAGAATCATGAGAATCACAATACATATAGAATCATGAGAATCACAATACATATAGAATCATGAGAATCACAATACATATAGAATCATGAGAATCACAATACATATAGAATCATGAGAATCCCAATACATATAGAATCATGAGAATCACAATACATATAGAATCATGAGAATCACAATACATATAGAATCATGAGAATCACAATACATATAGAATCATGAGAATCACAATACATATAGAATCATGAGAATCACAATACATATAGAATCATGAGAATCACAATACATATAGAATCATGAGAATCACAATACATATAGAATCATGAGAATCACAATACATATAGACATTTACATTTACGTCATTTAGCAGACGCTCTTATCCAGAGCGACTTACAAATTGGTGCATTCACCTTATAGCCAGTGGGACAACGACTTATTTATTTTTTTTTGTGGGGGAAGAAGGATTACTGTTATCATATCCCAGGTATTCCTTAAAGAGGTGGGGTTTCAAATGTCTCCAGAAGGTGGTGAGTGACTCCGCTGTCCTGGCGTCGTGAGGGAGCTTGTTCCACCATTGGGGTGCCAGAGCAGCGAACAGTTTTGACTGGGCTGAGCGGGAACTATGCTTCCGCAGAGGAAGGGGAGCCAGCAGGCCAGAGGTGGATGAACGCAATGCCCTCGTTTGGGTGTAGGGACTGATCAGAGCCATGAGAATCCCAATACATATAGAATCATGAGAATCCCAAGACATGGTATTGTCAGCTAAGTATGCAGATCTGACCCAGGGCTCTTGTACAGTCCTCTAACACACCGGTAACATTAATACAACCTAACCGTTACCAAGCAGACTATCGGGTAACTTCAATATAATCCAACCAGAATAGCAACTCTGCCCTCTGCTGCCCGCATTACTGGTCTCATCCCTCTGTCTGAAGGGTATGCTCTGGAGGCTAAAAAGTGTGTGTGTGTGTGTGTGTGTGTGTGTGTAGGACGTGTGTGTCCATGACTACCTGGCGGTGCGTGTGTGTGGTGAGATGCTGAAGGACCCGTCAGCTCCTGAAGTCCGTCTCTACGCCAAAACGCTGAGCAGCCTGGAGCTCAGCACTGACGGCAACACGAGAAGAGACCTGCTGACACTGCTACAACACATTACACAGGTACAGTCCGGAGGTCAGTACTGACAGCAACAGACCCACTGCTACAACACATTACACAGGTACAGTCCGGAGGTCAGTACTGACAGCAACAGACCCACTGCTACAACACATTACACAGGTACAGTCCGGAGGTCAGTACTGACGGCAACAGACCCACTGCTACAACACATTACACAGGTACAGTCCGGAGGTCAGTACTGACGGCAACAGACCCACTGCTACAACACATTACACAGGTACAGTACTGATGGCAACAGACCCACTGCTACAACACATTACACAGGTACAGTCTGGAGGTCAGTACTGACAGCAACAGACCCACTGCTACAACACATTACACAGGTACAGTCTGGAGGTCAGTACTGACAGCAACAGACCCACTGCTACAACACATTACACAGGTACAGTCCGGAGGTCAGTACTGACAGCAACAGACCCACTGCTACAACACATTACACAGGTACAGTCCGGAGGTCAGTACTGACAGCAACAGACCCACTGCTACAACACATTACACAGGTACAGTCCGGAGGTCAGTACTGACGGCAACAGACCCACTGCTACAACACATTACACAGGTACAGTCCGGAGGTCAGTACTGACAGCAACAGACCCACTGCTACAACACATTACACAGGTACAGTCCGGAGGTCAGTACTGACAGCAACAGACCCACTGCTACAACACATTACACAGGTACAGTCCGGAGGTCAGTACTGACGGCAACAGACCCACTGCTACAACACATTACACAGGTACAGTCCGGAGGTCAGTACTGACAGCAACAGACCCACTGCTACAACACATTACACAGGTACAGTCCGGAGGTCAGTACTGACAGCAACAGACCCACTGCTACAACACATTACACAGGTACAGTCCGGAGGTCAGTACTGACAGAAACAGACCCACTGACACTGCTACAACACATTACACAGGTACAGTCCGGAGGTCAGTACTGACAGCAACAGACCCGCTGCTACAACACATTACACAGGTACAGTCCGGAGGTCAGTACTGACAGCAACAGACCCACTGCTACAACACATTACACAGGTACAGTCCGGAGGTCAGTACTGACAGCAACAGACCCACTGCTACAACACATTACACAGGTACAGTCCGGAGGTCAGTACTGACAGCAACAGACCCACTGCTACAACACATTACACAGGTACAGTCCGGAGGTCAGTACTGACAGCAACAGACCCACTGCTACAACACATTACACAGGTACAGTCTGGAGGTCAGTACTGACAGCAACAGACCCACTGCTACAACACATTACACAGGTACAGTCCGGAGGTCAGTACTGACAGCAACAGACCCACTGACACTGCTACAACACATTACACAGGTACAGTCCGGAGGTCAGTACTGACAGCAACAGACCCACTGCTACAACACATTACACAGGTACAGTCCGGAGGTCAGTACTGACAGCAACAGACCCACTGCTACAACACATTACACAGGTACAGTCCGGAGGTCAGTACTGACAGCAACAGACCCACTGCTACAACACATTACACAGGTACAGTCCGGAGGTCAGTACTGACAGCAACAGACCCACTGCTACAACACATTACACAGGTACAGTCCGGAGGTCAGTACTGACAGCAACAGACCCACTGCTACAACACATTACACAGGTACAGTCCGGAGGTCAGTACTGACAGCAACAGACCCACTGCTACAACACATTACACAGGTACAGTCCGGAGGTCAGTACTGACGGCAACAGACCCACTGCTACAACACATTACACAGGTACAGTCCGGAGGTCAGTACTGACAGCAACAGACCCACTGCTACAACACATTACACAGGTACAGTCCGGAGGTCAGTACTGACAGCAACAGACCCACTGCTACAACACATTACACAGGTACAGTCCGGAGGTCAGTACTGACGGCAACAGACCCACTGCTACAACACATTACACAGGTACAGTCCGGAGGTCAGTACTGACGGCAACAGACCCACTGCTACAACACATTACACAGGTACAGTCTGGAGGTCAGTACTGACAGCAACAGACCCCCTGCTACAACACATTACACAGGTACAGTCCGGAGGTCAGTACTGACAGCAACAGACCCACTGCTACAACACATTACACAGGTACAGTCCGGAGGTCAGTACTGACAGCAACAGACCCACTGCTACAACACATTACACAGGTACAGTCCGGAGGTCAGTACTGACAGCAACAGACCCACTGCTACAACACATTACACAGGTACAGTCCGGAGGTCAGTACTGACAGCAACAGACCCACTGCTACAACACATTACACAGGTACAGTCCGGAGGTCAGTACTGACGGCAACAGACCCACTGCTACAACACATTACACAGGTACAGTCCGGAGGTCAGTACTGACGGCAACAGACCCGCTGCTACAACACATTACACAGGTACAGTCCGGAGGTCAGTACTGACGGCAACAGACCCGCTGCTACAACACATTACACAGGTACAGTCCGGAGGTCAGTACTGACGGCAACAGACCCGCTGCTACAACACATTACACAGGTACAGTCCGGAGGTCAGTACTGACGGCAACAGACCCACTGCTACAACACATTACACAGGTACAGTCCGGAGGTCAGTACTGACAGCAACAGACCCACTGCTACAACACATTACACAGGTACAGTCCGGAGGTCAGTACTGACAGCAACAGACCCACTGCTACAACACATTACACAGGTACAGTCCGGAGGTCAGTACTGACAGCAACAGACCCACTGCTACAACACATTACACAGGTACAGTCCGGAGGTCAGTACTGACGGCAACAGACCCACTGCTACAACACATTACACAGGTACAGTCCGGAGGTCAGTACTGACAGCAACAGACCCACTGCTACAACACATTACACAGGTACAGTCCGGAGGTCAGTACTGACAGCAACAGACCCACTGCTACAACACATTACACAGGTACAGTCCGGAGGTCAGTACTGACAGCAACAGACCCACTGCTACAACACATTACACAGGTACAGTCCGGAGGT
>CM072220.1:4600630-4663130 GCA_036851935.1 Coregonus suidteri
ATGAACGTAACTAAGCAAATAGCGGCTAGCAGCGTCTCTGTTGCGACCTGCAGTGTGGCGTTATTTTATGTTTTTAATTTGTACACTTAGTGGCGTTATTTTATGTTTTTAATTTGTACACTTAGTTTACAAACATTCTGCCAACCATGGATTTCCAGTGGTGGGTTTTGGACTGATCTTGTTGATCGTGTACATACCCGCTACGAACGGACTAAATAATGAAAACGTTGCTGGCAGCGGAATCCAATACAGCTGGGAGACTTGGCTGGATGACAGAGTCCCGGACAGAGAAGTGGAGCCGGCCGGCTTCACCCTGGTCGGAGCGGACCTCGATCTGACAGTCACAGGGAAAATCGATCCTGGTAAGAGAGCGACTCTGTACCCCCGAGCCCCGACATTGAACTGCTTTCTGTGTCACTGCGACCTTACTATCTGCCCCCGTGAGTTCCCCCAATTGTTTGTTACCGTTGTGTACTGTTGATAATCACAAGTTTACTGGAGAACTGAGACCAAGTAGAGACTTTGGACAGGGTGGATATGGTATAATAAAGGCAGTTTATTCAGAGGTAAAGATATCTGGAATCGCGTGCACGGACTCGTTCGTCAAACTCTTAGGGAGCTATCTGAAGAGAGCCCCGAAAACATTGTGTGCTGACATTTTATACAATAAATGATGTAGGTTGAATCTAGTAGTTCTGATCTTCTGATTGGTCCTGATGAGTTGGGCGAGGTCCCCTCCACTGTTGCATTGGCTCTGAGTCGGGTTCTCTGTCTTCAAATGTTCAGCCTAAAGAGAGGGGATTTTTGTGTGTGTGTGTGTGTGTGTGTGTGTTTAACAGTGATGATGTGTGTGTGTGTTTAACAGTGATGATGTGTGTGTGTGTGTGTGTGTTATCAGTGATGATGTGTGTGTGTGTGTGTGTGTGTCCTCAGAGCAAGAACTCGTGAGTTGGAAGAACTGAGAGACCTATGGCGTGGGTGTTGTCCTTGGCCACCTGCTGACAAGGCTGACAAGATAGGACTCTTTTGTCCATTGTTATAGGATAGGAACAGCATTGATTGAAAACAAACGCCCAACACAAAATGGGTCATGCACAAGATTTTAGTCAGACCAAGCTATAACATTATATATTTACTACGACAGTACATTCAACCAAAAGCTAATATAACAAAGGCATCAGAGATTATTTATAATCTGTCACAGAAACTGGAATCCATCTCCCCAGATCAGTCAATAAATGCTTCTGGTATTGACTTATATGCTGCCCCTGTCTTCATGTTGTTGCTGGACATATCTTTTTTAAAATGTGTGTAGGTCACCTAAATCATCAGAAAAATTGCCCCTCCTGAGAATTTTTTCAGGAGCCGCCACTGGTCACAGATACCTTCAAACAAAGGTAGGGGCGTGGATCAGAAAACCAGTCAGTATCTGGTGTGACCACCATTTGCCCCTCATGCAGCGCGACACATCTCCTTCAGATAGAGTTGATCAGGCTGTTGATTGTGGCCTGTGGAATGTTGTCCCACTCCTCTTCAATGGCTGTGCGAAGTTGCTGGATATTGGCGGGAACTGGAACACTGTCGTGCATGTCGATCCAGAGCATCCCAAACATGCTCAATGGATGACATGTCTGGTGAGAATACAGGCCATGGAAGAACTGGGACATTTTCAGCTTCCACGAATTGTGTACAGATCCATGTGACATGGGGCCGTGCATTATCATGCTGAAACATGAGGTGATGGCAGCGGATGAATGGCACGACAACGGGCCTCAGGATCTCGTCACGGTATCTCTGAACATGAGGTGATGGCGGCGGATGAATGGCACAGCAATGGGCCTCAGGATCTCATCACGGTATCTCTGTGCATTCAAATTGACATCGATAAAATGTAACTGTGTTGGTTGTCCGTAGCTTATGCCTGCCCATACCATAACCCCACCGCCACCATGGGGCACTCTGTTCACAATATTGACATCAGCAAACACGACGCCATACACACTGTCTGCCATCTGCCCGGTATAGTTGAAACCAGGATTCATCCGTGAAGAGCACACTTCTCCAGCGTGACAGTGGCCATCGAAGGTGAGCATTTGCCCACTGAAGTTGGTTACGACGGCATACTGCAGTCAGGTCAAGACCCTGGTGAGGACGACGAGCACGCAGATGAGCTTCCCTGAGAGGGTTTCTGAAATTTTGTGTAGAAATTCTTCGGTTGTGCAAAACCCACAGTTTCATCAGCTGTCTGGGTGACTGGTCTCAGACGATCCCGGAGGTGAAGAAGCCTGATGTGGAGGTCCTGGGCTGGCATGGTTACGCGTGGTCTGCGGTTTTGAGGCCAAATTCTCTAAAACGACGTTGGAGGCGGCTGGATTGTAGAGAAATTATCAGGCCAACGGCTCTGGTGGACATTCCTGCAGTCGTCATGCCAATTGCACCCTCCCTCAAAACATCTGTGGCATTGTGTTGTGTGACAAAATTGCACATTTTAGTGGCCTTTTATTGTCCCCAGCACAAGGTGCACCTGTGTAATGATCATGCTGTTTAATCAGCTCCTTGATATGCTACACCTGTCAGGTGGATGGGTTATCTTGGCTAACAGGGATGGAAACAAATTTGTGCTCAAAATTTGAGAGAAATAAGCTTTTTGTGCGTATGGAACATTTCTGGGATCTTTTATTTCAGCTCATGAAACATGACACTTTACATGTTGCGTTTATATTTTTGTTCAGTACATTTAACATAGCAATCTGATGATCTATTTAACATATCAGCTAACCACATATGCAGTGCTTTCGGGAAGTATTCAGACCCCTTGACTTTTTCCCCACATTTTGTTACATTACAGCCTTATTCTAAAATTGATTAAAAAATAAATAAATACACAATAACCCATAATGACAAAGCAAAAACAGGTTTTTAGAAATGTTTGCAAAGTTATAAAAAAAAGAATTTAAAAAAAAGATCACATTTAAGTATTCAGACCCTTTACTCAGTACTTTGTTGAAGCACCTTTGGCAGCGATTACAGCCTTAAATCTTCTTGTGTATGACGCTACAAGCTTGGCACACCTGTATTTGGGGAGTTTCTCCCATTCTTCTCTGCAGATCCTCTCAAGCTCTGTCAGGTTGGATGGGGAGCGTTGCTGCACAGCTATTTTCAGGTCTCTCCAGAGATGTTCGATCGGGTTCAAGTCCGGGCTCTGGCTGGGCCACTCAAGGACATTCAGAGACTTGTCCCGAAGCCACTCCTGCGTTGTCTTGACTGTGTGCTTAGGGTCGTTGTCCTGTTAGAAGGTGAACCTTCACCCCAGTATGAGGTCCTGAGCGCTCTGGAGTAGGTTTTCATCAAAGTTCTGTCTGTACTTTGCTCCGTCAATCTTTGCCTCGATCCTGACTAGTCTCCCAGTCCCTGCCACTGAAAAACATCCCCACAGCATGATGCTGCCACCACCATGCTTCACCGTAGGGATGGTGCCAGGTTTCCTCCAGACGTGACGCTTGGCATTCAGGCCAAATAGTTAAATATTGGTTTCATCAGACCAGAGAATCTTGTTTCTCATGGCCTAAGAGTCTTTAGGTGCCTTTTTGCAAACTCCAAGCGGGCTGTCATGTGCCTTTTACTGAGGAGTGGCTTCCGTCTGGTCACTCTACCATAAAAGCCTAAGTGGTCCTCTGTAGCTCAATTGGTAGAGCATGGCGCTTGTAACGCCAGGGTAGTGGGTTCGATCCCCAGGACCACCCATACGTAAAAATGTATGCACACATGACTGTAAGTCGCTTTGGATAAAAGAGTCTGCTAAATGGCATATTATTATTATTATTGGTGGAGTGCTGCAGAGGTGGTTGTCCTTCTGGAAGGTTCTCCCATCTCCACAGAGGAACTCTGGAGCTCTGTCAGAGTGACCATCGGGTTCTTGGTCACCTCCCTGACCAAGGCCCTTCTCCCCCGATTGCTCAGTTTGGCCGGGCGGCCAGCTCTAGGAAGAGTCTTGGTGGTTCCAAACTTCTTCCATTTAAGAATGATGGAGGCCACTGTGTTCTTGAGGACGTTTAATGCTGCAGACATTTTTTGGTACCCTTCCCCAGATCTGTGCCTCGACACAATTCTGTCTCGGAGCTCTACGGACAATTCCTTCGACCTCATGGCTTGGTTATTGCTCCAAATCATATCCAACCAATTGAATTTACCACAGCTAGACTCCAGTCAAGTTATAGAAACATCAAGGATGATCAATGGAAACAGGATGCACCTGAGCTCAATGTCGAGTCTCATAGCAAAGGGTCTGAATACTTATATAAATAAGGTATTTGTCTTATTTACAAAAAAATTCTAAAAATCTGTTTTCTCTTGGTCATTATGGGGTATTGTGTAGTAGATTGATGAGGAAAAACATTTATTTAATCCTTTTTAGAATAACGCTGTAATGTAACAAAATGTGGAAAAAGGGAAGGGGTCTGAATACTTTCTGAATGCGCTGTATAGTAATCTGATCCATTTTAACAGATCGGCTAACCACATCATATGATATAGCCATCTGATGCCTGACCGACGTGGTACGCAACGCCTAAGCAGTTGGGCAGGAAGTCGACCGTTACTGTTGCCCTGTCTTATCCAGCTATATGACGACAGGACAACGTTGTTATGCGTCTCTTTTTAAAACCGACAAACTAACTTTCCGTTGAGGGATGCTAGTGAACCACTACTATGAAACTAGTACTTCTCCTAGAGAGAAAAAAAAACCACCAGGGCAAGCAGCTTATTATTTCCCAAATGTTTATTGTTGTAGCGACTGTTCCAGCAGTATAAAACAGCAGACTGACAGTGTTTATAGCACCACGGAGAACAAGACGTGAACGGACTGATACCATGCAGATAGAACCACCATGGATACAACAGACATGATCCTCTAGGCTACCTGAAAGACGATCATGTCTGTTCTACAATCCGTAGTGCCATCTGAACGTCAGCAACGTGATGGTTCCTCCTGGTTGTTGTCTACATCAGGAGAGGGGGGAGAGGAGGGGGAAGAGGAGGGAGGAAGGGGAAGGGGAGGGGGGAGCGTGTGTGTGTGTTTCCCACAATCTTGTCAGAATGGCCCTCATGGGTAGTACAGTGTGTGCAGATGGTGGCTTTCCCTGGGCTGCTAGGAGACGGTGGCTTTCCCTGGGCTGCTAGGAGACGGTGGCTTTCCCTGGGCTGCTAGGAGACGGTGGCTTTCCCTGGGCTGCTAGGAGACGGTGGCTTTCCCTGGGCTGCTAGGAGACGGTGGCTTTCCCTGGGCTGCTAGGAGACGGTGAGGTCTGAAGACACCACAGGCACCATGACACTGCAGCAACATGCCCACAGCCTGGCATCGTCATGTCAATAATAGATTTAGATCATCAAGATGGTCTGTCAACATGTCAATAGTAATAGATTTAGATCATCAAGATGGTCTGTCAACATGTCAATAGTAATAGATTTAGATCATCAAGATGGTCTGTCAACATGTCAATAGTAATAGATTTAGATCATCAAGATGGTCTGTCAACATGTCAATAGTAATAGATTTAGATCATCAAGATGGTCTGTCAACATGTCAATAGTAATATATTTAGATCATCAAGATGGTCTGTCAACATGTCAATAGTAATAGATTTAGATCATCAAGATGGTCTGTCAACATGTCAATAATAGATTTAGATCATGAAGATGGTCTGTCAACATGTCAATAATAGATTTAGATCATGAAGATGGTCTGTCAACATGTCAATAGTAATAGATTTAGATCATGAAGATGGTCTGTCAACATGTCAATAGTAATAGATTTAGATCATGAAGATGGTCTGTCAACATGTCAATAGTAATAGATTTAGATCATGAAGATGGTCTGTCAACATGTCAATAGTAATAGATTTAGATCATGAAGATGGTCTGTCAACATGTCAATAGTAATAGATTTAGATGATGAAGATGGGTGAAAGTAAACATTGCAGGCTAATGGAATAACCTCAACTCTGGGGGAGGTGATATGGGGACTATGGTTGTAGTAGGAGGGTAGTGGGATGTACAGGGTTAATCATCGCTGCATGGGATCCATAGTGCAACAGGCAGGTATGATCTGATGTTCATACACACACAACAGGCAGGTATGATCTGATGTTCATACACACACAACAGGCAGGTATGATCTGATGTTCATACACACACAACAGGCAGGTATGATCTGATGTTCACACACAACAGGCAGGTATGATCTGACGTTCACACACAACAGGCAGGTATGATCTGACGTTCACACACACACAACAGGCAGGTATGATCTGACGTTCACACACAACAGGCAGGTATGATCTGATGTTCACACACAACAGGCAGGTATGATCTGACGTTCACACACACACAACAGGCAGGTATGATCTGACGTTCATACACAACAGGCAGGTATGATCTGACGTTCATACACAACAGGCAGGTATGATCTGACGTTCACACACAACAGGCAGGTATGATCTGACGTTCACACACAACAGGCAGGTATGATCTGATGTTCACACACAACAGGCAGGTATGATCTGACGTTCACACACACACACAGGCAGGTATGATCTGACGTTCATACACAACAGGCAGGTATGATCTGACGTTCATACACAACAGGCAGGTATGATCTGACGTTCACACACAACAGGCAGGTATGATCTGACGTTCACACACAACAGGCAGGTATGATCTGACGTTCACACACAACAGGCAGGTATGATCTGATGTTCACACACAACAGGCAGGTATGATCTGACGTTCACACACACACACAACAGGCAGGTATGATCTGACGTTCATACACAACAGGCAGGTATGATCTGACGTTCACACACACAACAGGCAGGTATGATCTGACGTTCACACACACACACAACAGGCAGGTATGATCTGACGTTCACACACACAACAGGCAGGTATGATCTGATGTTCATACACACAACAGGCAGGTATGATCTGATGTTCATACACACACAACAGGCAGGTATGATCTGACGTTCACACACACAACAGGCAGGTATGATCTGACGTTCACACACACACAACAGGCAGGTATGATCTGACGTTCACACACACAACAGGCAGGTATGATCTGACGTTCACACACACAACAGGCAGGTATGATCTGACGTTCACACACACAACAGGCAGGTATGATCTGATGTTCACACACACACAACAGGCAGGTATGATCTGACGTTCATACACACACAACAGGCAGGTATGATCTGACGTTCACACACACAACAGGCAGGTATGATCTGATGTTCACACACACACAACAGGCAGGTATGATCTGACGTTCATACACACAACAGGCAGGTATGATCTGACGTTCACACACACACAACAGGCAGGTATGATCTGACGTTCACACACACACAACAGGCAGGTATGATCTGACGTTCATACACACACAACAGGCAGGTATGATCTGACGTTCACACACACAACAGGCAGGTATGATCTGACGTTTCACACACACACAACAGGCAGGTATGATCTGACGTTCACACACAACAGGCAGGTATGATCTGATGTTCACACACACACACACAGGCAGGTATGATCTGATGTTCATACACACACAACAGGCAGGTATGATCTGATGTTCACACATAACAGGCAGGTATGATCTGATGTTCATACACACACAACAGGCAGGTATGATCTGATGTTCATATACAACAACAGGCAGGTATGATCTGACGTTCACACACAACAGGCAGGTATGATCTGACGTTCACACACAACAGGCAGGTATGATCTGACGTTCACACACAACAGGCAGGTATGATCTGACGTTCATACACACACAACAGGCAGGTATGATCTGATGTTCACACACACACAACAGGCAGGTATGATCTGACGTTCACACACAACACAACAGGCAGGTATGATCTGACGTTCATACACAACAGGCAGGTATGATCTGACGTTCATACACAACAGGCAGGTATGATCTGACGTTCACACACAACAGGCAGGTATGATCTGACGTTCACACACAACAGGCAGGTATGATCTGACGTTCACACACAACAGGCAGGTATGATCTGATGTTCACACACAACAGGCAGGTATGATCTGACGTTCACACACACACAACAGGCAGGTATGATCTGACGTTCATACACAACAGGCAGGTATGATCTGACGTTCACACACACAACAGGCAGGTATGATCTGACGTTCACACACACACAACAGGCAGGTATGATCTGACGTTCACACACACAACAGGCAGGTATGATCTGATGTTCATACACACAACAGGCAGGTATGATCTGATGTTCATACACACACAACAGGCAGGTATGATCTGACGTTCACACACACAACAGGCAGGTATGATCTGACGTTCACACACACACAACAGGCAGGTATGATCTGACGTTCACACACACAACAGGCAGGTATGATCTGACGTTCACACACACAACAGGCAGGTATGATCTGACGTTCACACACACAACAGGCAGGTATGATCTGATGTTCACACACACACACAACAGGCAGGTATGATCTGACGTTCATACACACACAACAGGCAGGTATGATCTGACGTTCACACACACACACAGGCAGGTATGATCTGATGTTCACACACACACAACAGGCAGGTATGATCTGACGTTCATACACACAACAGGCAGGTATGATCTGACGTTCACACACACACAACAGGCAGGTATGATCTGACGTCACACACACACACAACAGGCAGGTATGATCTGACGTTCATACACACACAACAGGCAGGTATGATCTGACGTTCACACACACAACAGGCAGGTATGATCTGACGTTCACACACACACAACAGGCAGGTATGATCTGACGTTCACACACAACAGGCAGGTATGATCTGATGTTCACACACACACAACAGGCAGGTATGATCTGATGTTCATACACACACAACAGGCAGGTATGATCTGATGTTCACACATAACAGGCAGGTATGATCTGATGTTCACACACACACAACAGGCAGGTATGATCTGATGTTCATAGACACACACAACAGGCAGGTATGATCTGACGTTCACACACAACAGGCAGGTATGATCTGACGTTCACACACAACAGGCAGGTATGATCTGACGTTCACACACAACAGGCAGGTATGATCTGACGTTCATACACACACAACAGGCAGGTATGATCTGATGTTCACACACACACACACAACAGGCAGGTATGATCTGACGTTCACACACACACAACAGGCAGGTATGATCTGATGTTCATACACACACAACAGGCAGGTATGATCTGACGTTCACACACACACAACAGGCAGGTATGATCTGATGTTCATACACACACAACAGGCAGGTATGATCTGACGTTCACACACACAACAGGCAGGTATGATCTGATGTTCATACACACACACAACAGGCAGGTATGATCTGACGTTCACACACACACAACAGGCAGGTATGATCTGACGTTCACACACAACAGGCAGGTATGATCTGACGTTCACACACACACAACAGGCAGGTATGATCTGACGTTCACACACACAACAGGCAGGTATGATCTGACGTTCATACACACACAACAGGCAGGTATGATCTGACGTTCATACACACACAACAGGCAGGTATGATCTGATGTTCACACACACAACAGGCAGGTATGATCTGATGTTCACACACACAACAGGCAGGTATGATCTGACGTTCATACACACACAACAGGCAGGTATGATCTGATGTTCATACATACAACAGGCAGGTATGATCTGATGTTCATACACACAACAGGCAGGTATGATCTGATGTTCATACACACACAGGCAGGTATGATCTGATGTTCACACACACACAACAGGCAGGTATGATCTGATGTTCACACACACAACAGGCAGGTATGATCTGATGTTCACACGCAACAGGCAGGTATGATCTGATGTTCACACACAACAGGCAGGTATGATCTGACGTTCACACACACACAACAGGCAGGTATGATCTGACGTTCACACACACACAACAGGCAGGTATGATCTGACGTTCACACACACACAACAGGCAGGTATGATCTGATGTTCACACACACAACAGGCAGGTATGATCTGACGTTCATACACACAACAGGCAGGTATGATCTGATGTTCATACACACACAACAGGCAGGTATGATCTGATGTTCACACACAACAGGCAGGTATGATCTGACGTTCATACACACACAACAGGCAGGTATGATCTGATGTTCATAGACACACAACAGGCAGGTATGATCTGACGTTCACACACAACAGGCAGGTATGATCTGACGTTCACACACAACAGGCAGGTATGATCTGACGTTCATACACACAACAGGCAGGTATGATCTGATGTTCATACACACACAACAGGCAGGTATGATCTGATGTTCACACACAACAGGCAGGTATGATCTGACGTTCATACACACACAACAGGCAGGTATGATCTGATGTTCATACACACAACAGGCAGGTATGATCTGATGTTCATACACACAACAGGCAGGTATGATCTGACGTTCATACACACAACAGGCAGGTATGATCTGACGTTCACACACACACAACAGGCAGGTATGATCTGACGTTCACACACACACAACAGGCAGGTATGATCTGACGTTCACACACACACAACAGGCAGGTATGATCTGACGTTCACACACACACAACAGGCAGGTATGATCTGATGTTCACACACACACAACAGGCAGGTATGATCTGACGTTCACACACACACAACAGGCAGGTATGATCTGACGTTCAAACACACACAACAGGCAGGTATGATCTGACGTTCACACACACACAAGGCAGGCAGGTATGATCTGACGTTCATACACACACAACAGGCAGGTATGATCTGACGTTCATACACACACACAACAGGCAGGTATGATCTGACGTTCATACACACACAACAGGCAGGTATGATCTGACGTTCATACACACACACAACAGGCAGGTATGATCTGATGTTCATACACACACAACAGGCAGGTATGATCTGACGTTCACATGTTCATTTAATTAATGCTCTGGGTGAAACCTAAGAAACAAAACAGACAGAAAAGCCCAACAACAACAACAACATTGTTTTAAAAGACAAAAGGCCAGGATTAAAGGCAATGTTTACCCGTTCGCAAGAGATCACATTCATGTTTCAATCGTCAATGACCTTTTTAAATGTCAACTAGAACGTGGTTCCGGGTGGAAAAAGGAAGACGTTCTCCGCTCTAGAACCACTGCATCACCTCACGTCGTCTTCACCACGTAACGGTCCGAAGTAGTGCACTACACAGGGGATAGGGTGTCCTTAGGGACACTACACAGGGGATAGGGTGTCCTTAGGGACACTACACAGGGGATAGGGTGTCCTTAGGGACACTACACAGGGGATAGGGTGTCCTTAGAGATGGGCCTGTAGCCTCTGGATAGGGGGGGGGGGGGGGGGGGGGGGGGGGGGGGGGGGGGGGGGCTGGTACTTCAGAGTCAGATGTTTAGTCCCAAACGGCACCCTATTCCCTATATAGTGCACTACTTTAGACCAGAGAATGGCACCCTATTCCCTATATAGTGCACTACTGCTGACCAGAGCGGCTCTGGTGAAAAGTAGTCTCGCCGTAGAGGGCAGGGGTGTAAACTCATTCCACGGAGGGCCCTAGCGTCTGCTGGTTTTGGTTCATCCTTTCAATTCAGACCTAGACAACCAGGTGAGGGGAGTTCCTTACTAAGACCTAGACAACCAGGTGAGGGGAGTTCCTTACTAAGACCTAGACAACCAGGTGAGGGGAGTTCCTTACTAAGACCTAGACAACCAGGTGAGGGGAGTTTCCTTACTAAGACCTAGACAACCAGGTGAGGAGAGTTCCTCACTAATTAGTGACCTTAATTCATCAATTAAGTACAGGGGAGGAGTGAAAACCCGGCAGACACTCAGGCCCTCCATGGGAATGAGTTTGAAACATGATATAGGGAATAGGTTGGCCATTCGGGACGCGTCACCAACCGGTCCAGGTCCAGTCTGCTGGTTGAGCTGTTTGATCATGAGGTATGTTGTTTTTTATAGGGGGTGGGGGGGGATCATGGTGCTGCTGCTCCCGTAATGCAGATATACAACCTTCATCCTTCATACAAAAAATGGCTGCTGTGGCAGAGCAATAATAAAACCTAATTCAGGTTCTGCCACCTACACCCTGAAGTGGCCACCTACACCCTGAAGTGTGCACTTCGTTCACTCCCCCCCCCCTCATGGATCTGAAGTGGACTAGTGTTAGTAATATGGTGGAAACTCCCTCCCATCCAAGCTGATGCTTCCACCTATCTAATATTTATAAATCCATGAGGGGAAGTGCTTACATCAGGGACGAGGAGAGGATCAGTCCCAAAAGGGCACCCTATTCCCTATATAGTGCACTACGTTTATAAGATTTTTTAATAAAAAAAATAGTACCCTATATAGGGAATAGGGTGCCCTTGGAGATGCTGCCTGGCTGAGCGTGTACTCTGCCAACGGGCCTCCAGGCCCATTAAAACAGGACTGAGGGGTTGGTAGTCGTATCAGACAGACAGAAGAAAAGCATGTGTCAAAGTTAAAAACAAACATTCTGTACAAACATATCCACGGTTTGGTTTTTTGTTTTTAAAGCAGGGGGGAAAACTGAACAGTTAAAAAAAAAATAGTGCAACTTCAAGCTTCTTCTTGTTAAGTGAAACTTTCTCTTCTGCTACATGATGCTGAGGGACAATCTGAAGGCACCCAGTTGTTCACACCGTCGCCATGGAGACGGAGGGAGGAGCATCACCACGGTTACCATACAGTCACTCTGGAGACGGATGGGGGGGACAGTCAGGTTCCTGCAGAGAGAAAGAGGGGGAGAGAGAGGAATGTTTGTGATAAGCAATCATCTATAACCGTACAACGTATGCACGGCTCCAGATGAAGGATACTTCGGCATACTATTGGCTACCTGACTGTCAGAATGTATACAAAAAACAACAACAGGAAGTAAAGTCATTACCCAGTATAAAGTCGCGCCACCACGGCCCGGTCAGGCCCCTCCCACGCGATTTTCTCATTACTTTCGCCGGTGGCGGGGTTGGTGATTGGCTCGTGGCGTTCCCAGAATTGTTGCGTTTGCCTCTCCTCTTCCCGGCTCGGACCCGGTTGTGCTCCTGAACCTCCTGCGCCGAGCCGCTAGACTCCTTCCAGGGAACTCTCCTCTTCCTTCTCTCCGTTTTCCCAGCTCTGCCCTCCCCGTCCCTCCTCTCCTCCCGTCTGGTCCCGTCGGGGCAGTACGCGTCGTCTAGATTGACGGTGCAGACGTCCCACTCCTCCTCAGCGGTGGACTCTGTGTCGGGGGAGTTGATCTTCTTGAGGAACACGCAACACTCCTTCAAAGTCTCCGGACTCCAGGCTTTAGAGCTGAGACACTGCTGTTTGGTGAGGCCCGGCAGCTGGTCAGTCAGGTGGACGGGGCTGCGGGGCTGACTGGTCTCTGAGGAGGCAGGTAGACGGTGGTGATGTGGAGAACAGGTGAGCTCCTCCCTGGGCTGAGCAGAGGGCCGTACCTGGCCAGGTGAGCTGCCTACCTCCACCGGCCTCCTCCTCCTCCTCCAGACCGCCTGGCTGTACCTCAGCCTGTTGGGCCGCTTGGCTCTGAGGGTCCTGGTGAGGAACTTGTCTCTGATTCTGAGCAGAGTGGTTCTGTACATCCCGAGGGCCCGGACCTTCCTCCATGGAGCTCGGATACGCAGCCCTCCCGGCGCCGGCCTCGCAGTGAACAGACGCCGCCTGGCGTTCAGCTCGTTTCCACGTTGGAGCCGCTCCTGGGCCAGACGGAGCTGGGCGGGGCTCTTTGGCACAGCTTTGGCAAACTTCTTGATGTGTTTGCGTAGTCGCGCGGTCTGCGGGCTGGGAAAGACGCTCCCCCTGCTGGCGGCCCGTGGGTAGTGCAGGAGCTCGTAGGGGTTTCGGGAGCTAGTCTTCTTCACGATGCCCAGAGACTGAGTCTCAGTGGTCTGCATGAACCAGGAGGCCAGCCTCTCCACGCTGCAGCGCCGGTCAAACAGCATCCGCACCGCCGACCCCACCTCTGGCTTCCAGGAGGGCGAGGAGTCGTCGTCGTTGAGTCTCTGCTTGGCGGACATGGTCGTCCCCGTCCTGGTGGTGTGGGCGGTAGCGGAGGAGACCCAGCTGTGGGATATGAGGCGGATCCTGCGAGCCAGCTCCTGGTTCAGGCTGTCCTGGTCGGAGGAGACGGGCCACCACCTCAACGCCTCGCTGGAGCAGGCTGGGAAGATGGAGTCTACCGAAACCCCCGCCACATGGCTCAGGTCCTCACGCAACACCCCTCCTCTTCCCTCGCTCCTCCTCTCCTCCCTCCCAGAGAGCAGCTCCTCCTGCCCTGGGGTGTCCTCTCCTCCTCCCCCCTCCTCCTCCTCCTTCCTCCTGCGCTGGCTGCCCTTGCTGCTGGCCCTGTTGATCAGTAGCTGTCTGGATCGGCGCAGCAGGGCGGTACTGTGGCTCAGGGACCTAGAGGTGGAGGTGGCTACAGAGTGAAGCAGGTACACTGATGGCTTCCTCACCCTCACAGAGTGACGCACCGCTAACAGAGGAGGAGTCTGGATCTGTCGCTCTCGCTCTCCATCCCTGGACTTTGTCGTTCTCTCTGTCTGCATCTGAGTGGCGTCCTCGCTAGTCGGAGTGCTGCCGATTTTCCTGGGCTCTTTGGAAGGCTGGGGTTCAGGAAGGAGGGCTTTCCGCCGACAGAGCATCTCCGGAGATTTCCTGGCGGTGTCCCGGTTCATGTGGATCTTGCGTTGCCGCGGCGACACGGTGGTGACGGTAACGGAGATTCCGGAGATCTTGACCTTGGCGGGTCTCCCTGGGCGACGCATGGCCGCGGCACACTGCAGCTTCTGGCACTTGATGTTGCTGCTGCTGTTGCTGGCGAACCTCCTCTCCTTCACCGGTCTGACGAAGTTTAGATCCATCAGCTTCACTGTAGCCTGGAGACAAGCAGCCTCCTCTGACACGGTCCTCTTGGTCCTGTGGGAGCGTCCGTACACCACGGTGATCTTCAGGTTCCTGTTAGCTGGGTCTGTCTCCTGGCAGCCTGGGACAGCGCTGCTCCCCTCCCCGGTGCTGCAGCCTAATCCACTGGACCGGTCCTGACCACCCTGCCTGGAGCCACAGCTCAGCTCCACACCCCTTTGCTTGGGCGGGCGGCCGATCGGCCTCTTGGCCCTCTTCTCCAGCTGGGGGCCCAGCTTCTTGGGCCGTCCCGGACGTCTCTTCGGGGGGGTGGTTTCACGGATAGGCGGCGGGCCGTCTCCGTTCAGGGACCCGGGGGAGCGTTTGGGCGGGCTACCCCCCTCTCCTCCTCTCGCTCCACACAGCTTTGGTGATGACGATACGGTGTCCTTGGGTGGACTCCTGGTTTTGGGTGGACTCTTGGTCTGGAGGGGACTCTTGGTTTTAGGTGGATTGTGGGTCTTCTCTGGGGTCTTCTCCGGGGTTCCAGCCCATGATGACTCCTCACAGGGGTCAAAGGTCTCCTGTCCATACCAGCTGGATCCCGGTGCAGCCGCCTTCAGGGTGTACCTCACCCCCTCCTCACCCACTACTGCAGAGACAAACATCAGCTTGATGGGGCTGGTGTACTGAGGCTGCTCTGTGGGGACCTCACCCTCTGGCCTGGAGGCTGTCTGAGGGCTCTCTGGTTGGGACTGGGAGTCTGGGTCCTGACCCTGGGGTTGGGCTGGGGCGGAGCGTAAGCGCACGTAAGGTCTGGCAGCGCTGAGCCTAACGTCTGCCCTGTTCTGGGAGCGGTGTTTAGGGGGACTCTGCTGCTTGGAGGAAGCTGCAGTGACGGGAATCACCTGACCCCGTCTTTGTGACTCACTGTCTGAACTCTGACCTCCTGCTGTTGATCCACAGCCTCTGCCTCCCCTCCTCTCCCGACTGACAACCTCAGGAGTGGATGCCAGCAGTAATTCCTCTTCTCTTGCTTCGCCCGACCCCTCAGCCGTGTCTGTGGCCAAGGATGGGGAGTCTGTGTGATTGGTGGTGGGGGCATTTAGTGGTGGCCGGTCCTTTGGCGTCCTCTGGGCGGAGAAGATTCTCTCTGAGAAACAGGCAGCGAAATACATCTTCCTGGGCTCTGTGACGTAGGAGGAGAACCGCTGGGGAGGGACGATGTTCCTCCTCCCGGACCTCCCAGCCTCGCTGCTCCTCTCCACCACCTTGCTGCTGCCTGGCTGGGACCTCCTGCCTCTCCTGGTTCTGCAGGGGGAGGAAGGGCTACTCCTGGCTGACACCCTGCTACTGTCCTTGCTGCAGCCTGCTGTTTCTGGTGTCTCCTCTTCCTCGCTACTCCTCTCAGGAAGACCACTGCCATGGTCACAGGCGCTGCCGGTACTACCTGGTTTCACCTCCTCTCTCCTCTTCTTCTCAGAGAGGTCACTCCTATTGCTTTCCTGACAGGTGACCTTCCAGCTGTCAGGTTTGTGTTTGTCCTCCTGTGGGTGACTCTGTTGTGTAGAGGAGAGGACTGGGGGTTTGTCCTCCTGTGGGTGACTCTGTTGTGTAGAGGAGAGGACTGGGGGTTTGTCCTTCGTCTCCTCCTTCACGCTGACTCTGTCCTTCGTAACTCTCACTGGACCTGCCTCCTCTGTCACCCTCTCCATCTCTCCCTCCTTCACCCTCTCCATCTCTCCCTCCTTCACCCTCTCCATCTCTCCCCCTTCACCCTCTCCATCTCTCCCTCCTTCACCCTCTCCATCTCTCCCTCCTTCACCCTCTCCATCTCTCCCTCCTTCACCCTCTCCATCTCTCTCTCCTTCACCCTCTCCATCTCTCCCTCCTTCACCCTCTCCATCTCTCCCTCCTTCACCCTCTCCATCTCTCCCTCCTTCACCCTCTCCATCTCTCCCTCCTTCACCCTCTCCATCTCTCTCTCCTTCACCCTCTCCATCTCTCCCTCCTTCACCCTCTCCATCTCTCTCCCCCCCTTCACCCTCTCCATCTCTCTCTCCTTCACCCTCTCCATCTCTCTCTCCCTCACCCCTCTCTCTCTCTCCTTCACCCTCTCCATCTCTCCCTCCTTCACCCTCTCCATCTCTCCCTCCTTCACCCTCTCCATCTCTCCCTCCTTCACCCTCTCCATCTCTCCCTCCTTCACCCTCTCCATCTCTCCCCCCTTCACCCTCTCCATCTCTCCCCCCTTCACCCTCTCCATCTCTCCCCCCTTCACCCTCTCCATCTCTCCCTCCTTCACCCTCTCCATCTCTCCCCCCTTCACCCTCTCCATCTCTCCCTCCTTCACCCTCTCCATCTCTCCCTCCTTCACCCTCTCCATCTCTCCCTCCTTCACCCTCTCCATCTCTCCCTCCACCTCTGCTGTAACGAGGGTTGGTTCAGGTATAAAAGGGGTTGGTTCAGGTGAGGAGCAGGTAGAAGAGGGCGTGGCACTGCGGCTCTTGTTCTTCCCTAGCGACGGCCTCCTCCTGCACAGCGATTGGTTCAGCCTGGCCAGCTCCCGTTTGATTAGCACGGTCTGTCGCCGGGTGGACGGCTGGTCGGGCAAAGTCGTCATGGCAGCCAGGGCCTCCTGTCGCCGCCGGGAACGCGTCCGGGGTGGCCGGCTCTCGTTGTTGTCATGGCGATGCAACAGGTCGTTTAGGCTGTAGTCGCTGCCGCCACCCGTGTTCAGAACGGTGGTGATGATCTCACTCAGGTGGGCGTCGGCCTGAGACTCCGCTATGTGCTGATTGGCCGAGGTCGTCAGGTGGGGATCATTTTCTAGGTTGTGATTGGCTAAGGCAGAGCTGAGGGGCGGGTCCTTCTCCTGGGGTCTGATTGTCTTTAGTTTGTCACTGAAGCGCTCCACCAGGTCCTGTTGCTCCCCACTGCACCCCTCCTCCTCCTCCTCCTCCTCCTGCAGAAGAGAGGGAGGCTTGTCTTCCTCCTTCCCGTCCATGTCTGAGGGGATGGGGGAGAGAGGGGAGGAGAGCGGCTGCGGGATCGCTCTCTCTTGAGGACAGGGCACTCGCTTCCTCCTCCTCCCTGGGCTGTGGGTCTGACCGGGGCCAGGTAGGTGTGTTCTGGGCAGCAAGAGGTGCAGGATCGGGGGTTGGGGTGGGAGCGGGGCTGGGGGTTGGGGTGGGAGCGGGGCTGGGGGTTGGGGTGGGAGCGGGGCTGGGGGTTGGGGTGGGAGCGGGGCTGGGGGTTGGGGTGGGAGCAGGGCTGGGGGTTGGGGTGGGAGCAGCAGACAGAGGGGTTAGGGCACAGAGCGGAGGGGTTAGGGCACAGAGCGGAGGATGAAAGCGAGGGGGAGGAGGTGAAAGTGCAGAGAGAAGAGGATGTGGTGGAGGAGGAGGAGTGGACTCCAGTGGTAATGTGTCCCAGGGCTAGGCTCTGGCAACACAGGCAGTGGAGGCTCTTGAGGCAGTAACAGACTGGAGGCAGCCTGCAGCGCTGCACACAGCAACAGCCTGGACCAGCTGGTGTCTTCCAGTCAGTCTGCTGATGTGAGGCGCCAGCGGTACTATGGCTCCCACAGTCAGTAAAGGGGAAGGAAGGAGGAGGAGAGGAAGTGTCCTTCTGTTGTTTGGCCACCAGGTGGCCGCAGAGAGGGTCTGGGGGCGGGACGAGGCGGCGATGGGCGTCCCTGTAGGCCAATGATTGGCGGTGCTGCTGGTGGGCGAGCCTCAGGATTCGCTGGAGCAGAGAGCGGTGGGCGGGGCATAAAGAGGAGCGGACCGCCTCCAGAGCAGAGCTCCTCCCACTTGGGGCCTCAGGCATCCCAGCATCCTCTGCTTCCCTCTGGGGCTCATCGGTAACCATGGGCAACAGGGAGCTAGAGAGACAGGAAACATCTTGATTTATTAAAACTAACCACAAACTAAACAGAAGGACTCCTTCACATGAAGATTCATTACAGAACCGGTTTATTCATGAAGGCAGAGAAGGCTTGTAGCAACGCTCAAACCAACGCAGAACAGACGGTCAACAACACTAACCCACCAATCAACTAAAACACAAAACACTGGTGTATCATACAGGCAAATCAACTTCAGTTAGCAAGCAAATTCATCTCGACTATAAAACAAATACATGTATTTCTTTCCAAAAAAAAACATTAGTGAAACAAATGCGTTTTACTGGGACAGACGGGGAAGGTCGACGCCATAGAGTTATCACATCATCGTCACGCCACTGCTGTGTTCCAGAACAGTCGATCACACAACTCTTATTTGATTCTAGAACTCTTAAGCCTGATCAGACAATCATTTCAACCTGACTATTGATCAATAACAGCGTTTTGCAGTGCTTAGCTTACTGATGGCCGTTATCAACAGACCACTAGTCTACTAGAGGAGAGGTTCCCAAACTGTTGTGCTTTGTGACCCACCATCAGTTGAGCGGTCATAAAACATAACCAGACCAATAATAAGGAAAGAATTTATGAATAAAACCCTCTTGTTAAAAATGTGTGATCAATTTTAAAATGTACTGTTGAATTCTACAATTATTTGTAACAATGCAGGGGGTTTTTCTGGATCAAAAAGGTGGTGGGTGCGTCAATGGGCGGTCGGTCGTCATCTTGGCAGTGGAGAGAATGTTGCCGTTTTAAAGCCAATTTCCTGCAATTCTACACACGTTGCCATGGAGACGAGAGGCTAATGCTGTGTTCTAATGCTGGAACATAACATCAATGGAGGCCTGATTTTGTCTAGCTTTTATTCAGGTGATTGTTAGTTCTCAAAGATAATAGGCTGTTGTTTAAATATCTAGGTCCATTATCTCTTCTACCTACTTTGTATTTGGTCTTAGTCGTTTAAGTTTACACTGAAAGCGCTTTTCCATCCCCAAAATGTCATTTGTCATTTGTAAAACACAATTTTATATTTTGCAATTTAAAAAAAAAGACAAAAAAAGTAATCAAGCCCCGACCCACAAGTGGGCCCCGACCCACAGTTTGGGAACCACTGTATTAGCGTGCCAGCTTCTTCCCTGATTCAGTCAACAACATCACCTCCTAGTGGCCTAATGGGGCAAGTACTGGGTACAATAAATACATTATTAATTTAACATTTAAATCACCAACCCATGCATTTGGAACAGAACAACACATTTCACATTGTATCAAAGTGCCTCTTTACAGATCAATGTAACACAATCAAAAAAACATTTAAATCACAAACCTGAAGCAACATGTAGAAGGAAAGACGGCCGAGCAGCCACTAAACGCTTCAGTACAATTACAAAACATTTATGCATAAAATAACCAACTGATTTCTGTTAAAGTATTTTTTTTAAAGATCCAGTGCATTCGGAAAGTATTCAGACCCCTTGACTTTTTCCACATTGTTACATTACAGCCTTATTTCTAAAATTTATAAAATTGTTTTTTTCCATTATCAATCTACACACAATACCCCATAATGACAAAGTGAAAAACAGGTTTTTAGATATCACATTTACATAAGTATTCAGACCCTTTACACAGTACTTTGTTGAAGCACCTTTGGCAGCGATTACAGCCTTGAGTCTTCTTGGGTATGGCGCTACAAGCTTGGCACACCTGTATTAGCGGAGTTTCTCCCATTCTTCTCTGCAGATCCTCTCAAGCTCTGTCAGGTTGGATGGGGAGTGTTGCTGCACAGCTATTTTCAGGTCTCTCCAGAGATGTTCGATCGGGTTCAAGTCCGGGCTCTGGCTGGGCCACTCAAGGACATTCAGAGACTTGTCCCGAAGCCACTCCTGCATTGTCTTGGCTGTGTGCTTAGGGTCGTTGTCCTGTTGGAAGGTGAACCTTCACCCCAGTCTGAGGTCCTGAGCGCTCTGGAGCAGGTTTTCATCAAGGATCTATCTGTACTTTGCTTCGTCAATCTTTGCCTCGATCCTGACTAGTCTCCCAGTCCCTGCCGCTGAAAAACATCCCCACAGCATGATGCTGCCACCACCATGCTTCACCTTAGGGATGGTGCCAGGTTTCCTCCAGATGTGACGCTTGGCCAAAGAGTTCAATCTTGGTTTCATCAGACCAGAGAATTTTGTTTCTCATGGTCTGAGAGTCTTTAGGTGCCTTTTGGCAAACTCCAAGCGGGCTGTCATGTGCCTTTTACTGAGGAGTGGCTTCCGTCTGGCCACTCTACCATAAAGGCCTGATTGGTGGAGTGCTGCAGAGATTGTTGTCCTTCTGGAAGGTTCTCCCATCTCCACAGAGGAACTCTGGAGCTCTTCAGAGTGACCATCGGGTTCTTGGTCACCTCTCTGACCAAGGCCCTTCTTCCCCGATTGCTCAGTTTGGCCGGGCGGCCAGCTCTAGGAAACGTTTTGGTGGTTATTAACTTCTTCCATTTAAGAATGATGGACGCCACTGTGTTCTTGTGGACCTTCAATGCTGCAGAAATGTTTTGGTACCCTTCCCCAGATCTGTGCTTTGACACAATCCTGTCTCGGAGCTCTACGGACAATTCCTTCGACCTCATGGCTTGGTTTTTGCTCTGACATTCACTGTCAACTGTGGGACCTTATATAGAAAGGTGTGTGCCTTTCCAAATCATGTCCAATCAATTGAATTTACCACAGGTGGACTCCAATCAAGTTGTAGCAACATCTCAAGGATGATCAATGGAAACAGGATGCATCGGAGCTCAATTTCGAGTCTCATAGTAAAGGGTCTGAATACTTATGTAAATAAGGTATCTGTTTTTTATTTGTAATACATTTGCACAAAAAAATCCAAAAACCTGTTTTCGCTTTGTCATTATGAGGTATTGTATGTAGATTGCTGAGAATTTTTTTTTTTTAAAAAAATATTATACATTTTAGAATAAGGCTGTAACGTAACAAAATGTGTAAAAGGTCAAGGGGTCTGAATACTTTCCGAAGGCGCTGTCTGTTGACAGTATAAAACAGGAAAACAAACAGATCTAAACCACCTGAAGATGTTTACAAGCAAGGCGGTTACCGGTAGAGGAGTGTAACTATGGTAACCATGGTAACGCAAGAGAACCCTGTCTGAGTTTGGGATCTGTCAACTACAATAGAACTTTGTTATCCATTCTCCATTATAGAACTGAAACTGATTTTTGCTGAACCTAATACTAAATACTTGTTTCACCAAAAAAGCTCTTAAAAATATATAATCCAGTCTGATCCTGATAAATGCAGCTATGTGAGACTGACCTGCCTGAAGGCCTGGTATAAAATATATAATCCAGTCTGCTCCTGATAAATGCAACTATGTGAGACTGACCTGAAGGCCTGGTAGATCCAGAGCATGAAGATATCCTGAGTTAGTAAGTAATAAGTAATGTAAAAGACTGGATTTGAATTGCACTTCGACTGAGTGTGCACTCACCAGGAGGGGAGGGGACTGAGTGTGCACTCACCAGGAGGGGAGGGGACTGAGTGTGCACTCACCAGGAGGGGAGGGGACTGAGTGTGCACTCACCAGGAGGGGCAGTGGAGTGTTCCCAGAGAGTTGAGACTACACCGCCTAGCCGAGCGTCAGGCAGGTAGGTACAGAGCCATGCGATACAGTGTCCCAGAATGGCACCCTATTCCCTATGTAGTGCACTACTTTTGACCAGCGCACCTGTCCTGCCAGATGGGCAAGTGCCTTTGAGAGCTTAAAAGTCCAATTGCAGCCGTTTTATTTTTTTTACTCTTATCAAATCATTTCTGGGTAACAAGTACTTTACTGTGATTGATTGTTTTCAATTAAAAATGGTCAACATAAAAAAAATAGCTTCTTAGCAAACAGAAATTTCTCAAGCAATAATTTGAATAGGACTGGCTGGGAGTGGTCTAAGTGGGGAGAGAGAAGTGAAAACTAGCTGTTATTGGCAGAGAGGTTTGGAACTCTCCTTCCTATTGGTCTAGCTGTGGCTAGCGACTGGAACGAGCTGCAAAAAACACTCAAACTGGACAGTTTTATCTCTTCATAGTTTTATCTCCAGAGTGGCTCAGTGGTCTAAGGCACTGCATCTCAGTGCTTGAGGCGTCACTACAGACCGAGTGGCTCAGCGGTCTAAGGCACTGCATCTCAGTGCTTTAGGCGTCACTACAGACCCCCTGCTTCGATTCCAGGCTGTATCACAACCGGCCGTGATTGGGAGTCCCAGCACAATTGGCCCAGCGTCGTCCGGGTTTGGCCGGTGTAGGCCGTCATTGTAAATAAGAATCAGTTCTTAACTGACTTGCCGAGTTAAATAAAGGTTAAATAAAGGTTAAATAAAAATAAATTTACTAAATCCCCATCCAAAAAAAAACTCCATCCAAAACAGGCTGAAATTTCAGGAGGTCTTTTCAAACAGCTCTTACTCTAAAAGGGCATTAGCATAATTTTCACAGTATTATTCCAACCTCAGTGTGGAAATATATATATAAAAACACAGGAAAATCACATTTTTGACTGCACTGGGCCTTTAATGTCAATCCCTGAAAGGCCCTGGTCAAAAGTAATGTACAGTCTTCACCCCCCTTGACATTTGTCCTGTTTTGTTGCCTTACAACCTGGAATTAAAATGGATTTTTTGGGGGGTTTGTATCATTTGATTTACAAAACATGCCTACCACTTTGAAGATAAAAAATATATATTTTTTGGTGAAACAAACAAGAAATAAGACAAACAGAATTTGAGCGTGCATAACTATCACCCCCCCAAAGTCAATACTTTGTAGAGCCACCTTTTGCAGCAATTACAGCTGCAAGTCTCTTGGGGTATGTCTCTATAAGCTTGGCACATCTAGCCACTGGGATTTCTGCCCATTCTTCAAGGCAAAACTGCTCCAGCTCCTTCAAGTTGGATGGGTTCCGCTGGTGTACAGCAATCTTTAAGTCATACCACAGATTCTCAATTGGATTGAGGTCTGGGCTTTGACTAGGCCATTCCAAGACATTTAAATGTTTCCCCTTAAACCACTCGAGTGTTGCTTTAGCAGTATGCTTAGGGTCATTGTCCTGCTGGAAGGTGAACCTCCGTCCCCAGTCTCAAATCTCTGGAAGACTGAAACAGGTTTCCCTCAAGAATTTCCCTGTATTTAGCGCCATCCTTCATTCCTTCAATTCTGACCAGTTTCCCAGTCCCTGCCGATGAAAAACATCCCCACAGCATGATGCTGCCACCACCATGCTTCACTGTGGGGATGGTGTTCTCGGGGTGATGAGAGATGTGGGGTTTGCGCCAAACATTAGCGTTTTCCTTCATGGCCAAAAAGCTCAATTTTAGTTTCATCTGACCATTTACATTTACATTTTACATTACATTTTAGTCATTTAGCAGACGCTCTTATCCAGAGCGACTTACAGTTAGTTTTTATACTGGACCCCCGTGGGAATCGAACCCATAACCCTGGCATTGCAAACGCCATGCTCTATCAACTGAGCTACATCCCTGCCGGCCATTCCCTCCCCTACCCTGGACGACGCTGGGCCAATTGTGCGCCGCCCATGAGTCTCCTGGTCGCGGCCGGCAGCGACAGAGCCTGGATTCGAACCAGGATCTCTAGTGGCACAGTTAGCACTGCGATGCAGTGCCTTAGATCACTGCGCCACTCAGGAGGCCAGAGTACCGTCTTCCATATGTTTGGGGAGTCTCCCACATGCCTTTTGGCGAACTTACAAAAATGTATAATAAACTGTTTTTTGCTTTGTCATTATGGGGTATTGTGTGTAGATTGATGAGGGGGGGAAAAAAACAATTTAATCAATTTTAGAATAAGACTAATGTAACAAAATATGGAAAAAGTCAAAGGGGTCTGAATACTTCCCGAATGCACTGTAGGTGGAGACAGGCACTGTTTAGTTTAGTACTTTAGCCACCAGGGTCACCAGAGTTAGTTAATGCCATAATAGAAGCAGAGTCTGATATCTCTCTCACACACACACCCACACACACACACACACACACACAACACGTTCCACAACAGGTACAAAATACAGTACAGGACAAAACACACAGCCATGGATCAAAACACAGCTGCCATGGATCAAAACACAGCTGCCATGGATCAAAACACACAGCTGCCATGGATCAAAACACACAGCTGCCATGGATCAAAACACAGCTGCCATGGATCAAAACACACAGCTGCCATGGATCAAAACACAGCTGCCATGGATCAAAACACAGCTGCCATGGATCAAAACACACAGCTGCCATGGATCAAAACACACAGCTGCCATGGATCAAAACACACAGCTGCCATGGATCAAAACACACAGCTGCCATGGATCAAAACACAGCTGCCATGGATCAAAACACAGCTGCCATGGATCAAAACACACAGCTGCCATGGATCAAAACACAGCTGCCATGGATCAAAACACACAGCTGCCATGGATAAAAACACACAGCTGCCATGGATCAAAAACAGCTGCCATGGACAAAACACAGCTGCCATGGATCAAAACACACAGCTGCCATGGATCAAAACACACAGCTGCCTGGATCAAAACACACAGCTGCCATGGATCAAACACACAGCTGCCATGGATCAAAACACACAGCCATGGATCAAAACACAGCTGCCATGGATCAAAACACAGCTGCCATGGATCAAAACACACAGCTGCCATGGATCAAAACACACAGCTGCCATGGATCAAAACACAGCTGCCATGGATCAAAACACAGCTGCCATGGATCAAAACACACAGCTGCCATGGATCAAAACACACAGCTGCCATGGATCAAAACACAGCTGCCATGGATCAAAACACACAGCTGCCATGGATCAAAACACACAGCTGCCATGGATCAAAACACACAGCTGCCATGGATCAAAACACACAGCTGCCATGGATCAAAACACACAGCTGCCATGGATCAAAACACAGCTGCCATGGATCAAAACACAGCTGCCATGGATCAAAACACAGCTGCCATGGATCAAAACACAGCTGCCCATCTTCCCTGCCAAAGCCACAAAGGCAGGTTGTATAGGCTAGATTCGGGCTGGGCGATATGGACAAAATATCACATTATTTTTCACTGTATTTTTATGTTTTTGAATAATAAAAGTTCTAAATATGCTGTCTAAATAGTTCATGACCCTGTGGTGGCAACACCGTTTATTTAAAATAGGGCTTTCTCCATTTATACAGTTCAATCAAACTCCAAAACAACAACCCCCCCCCAAAATTTTTTTGCCTTTTCATCAATTTCTCCTGATTTCCTGCACTTTTATTATCATGTCCACATGTCCACACAGCATGATAATGGAAAAAAAAATCTAGGCCTAGTTAATTGAACTGTTGGAATCGTGGAAATAGAATGATTATTCTATAGTTGGAATATATTGGGCAGCACCTTGAATACACTGACACGGCAACAAATGAATAATCCACAGAGGAACTATTGACAGGGTAGGAACCAAAGTGTTCGTCAGTGTTTCCAGGTGACCGTAATTAGATGTTACATGACATGTTTTCATACTTCGTGTAGCTAGCTGGACAACATATTCACGCTTGGCTTATTCCTCTCTGATAAGATACCGTTGCGCTAACACGCTTATCTAGCCATACAGCAGCACTGGTACCAGGCAGTATTAGCTAGCTAGCTACGTTTGCTCTGACTCTTAGTACATTTAGCAAGCTAGCACAGCTAACTAGCGATTAGCGGCTAACACAAATTATTTTAGCAACACCTTGCTAAGAAAAGACAAACTAGCAAAACAGTAGTTTGCAGACAGTAAGATACATAAACGAACAGTGTAATTATAGAAGGCTTGTGGAAATCAGCATGTCACCAACGTTGTTGCATCTATCTGACCATGCGGAGTGAACCGCAAGAAAGTGCTGGTGACTCCGTGGTCGGGTGACGGGGCAGGGCTTGGTGTGGCTAGCGGCATGAAGCAGGAGAGGGAGGGAGAGATGGCTCAACAAGCAAACGGGTAAACTAAAAACGGACATCAAAGACGGTGGAGTTAAGTATCACATTTAACAAACCAAACACTGAAATAAACGTTATAGAAGGTAAAGTGAAAACTCAAACCGGTCCGTGCATCAATACCGGTATATAGTCAAATACGGTATCCAGCCCAGTCATAGGCTAGACAGTATTTAAAGGGATATTTCCCCTGAGTCAGATGAACGTGTGGATACCATTTTATGTCTCTGTGTCCAATATGAAGGAAGTTAGAGGTAGTTTCCTGAGCCAATGCTAACTTGCGTTAGCGCAATGACTGGAAGTCCAATGGTTATATGCTAGAAAGATACCTATAGGACTTCCAGTCATTGCACCTACTAGAATGCTAGCAGATAGCGCAATGACTGGAAGTCTATGGTTAACGATAGTTAGCAATGGCGCTAGCACTAGTTAGCAACTTCCTTCAAACTGCACACAGACATAAAAATGGTATCCACGAGTTCATCTTGACTGGGGAAATAGATAAAGGGCCTTATTGCCAAAATAAAGTATCCCTTTAAATTCACCTTATAGGCTACATAGTGTTTCTTTTACCTTAAAAACTCTGCAGTTTAGAATAGAGGATTCAATGAGAGTGGCAACAACACAAGAAGTCTCAGGTCCAGTTTCAATCATTCTGTTCTAAACAGCAGTAAATGGCTTGTTGCAGTTTCAGCAACATGTTACCCTTCACAGGGTGGTCCTTGAGAAGTAGAGATTCATACAGGAATCTGTCCGTTTTCAGTTCAGAACTGTGTGAGGCCAGAGATAGGCTACAGGCAGAGGTTAGTGGGAGGAGCTACACAGACCAACAGAGGTTAGTGGGAGGAGCTACAGAGACCAACAGACAGACACCCTGAAATTGGTGTCCAATAGAGAGCTAATACAACAGCTCCTTCTGAGATACCGAATAGGAGAGAGAGAGAGAGAGACAGAGAGAGGGAGAGGGAGAGGGAAAGAGAAAGAGAGAGAGAGAGAGAGAGAGAGAGAGAGAGAGAGAGAGAGAGAGAGAGAGAGAGAGACAGAGAGAGGGAGAGGGAAAGAGAGAGACAGAGAGAGAGAGAGAGAGAGAGAGAGAGACAGAGAGAGAGAGAGAGAGAGAGAGAGAGAGAGAGAGAGAGAGAGAGAGAAGAGAGAGAGAGACAGAGAGAGACAGAGAGAGAGACAGAGAGAGAGACAGAGAGAGGAGAGAGAGCGAGAGAGCGACAGAGAGAGAGACAGAGAGAGAAGAGAGAGAGAGAGACAGAGAGAGAGAGAGAGACACAGAGACAGAGAGAGAGAGAGAGAGACAGAGACAGAGAGAGAGAGAGAGAGAGACAGAGAGAGAGAGAGAGAGAGAGAGAGAGAGAGAGGGAGAGAGAGACAGAGAGAGACAGAGAGAGACAGAGAGACAGAGAGAGAGAGAGAGAGGCAGAGTTTACATCAGCAGCAGTTATTATGTGAGGATCATTAGAAGACAGAGAAACAAGCTGTATATAACATCCATATACAATCACATCTGAATCTTTAAAACACAACACATTCACAATAACAGCCCCCCCCCCCCCCCCAGACAAAGGAGAGATGACAATCATTGCTGCTCCATAGAGGAGCTGTAAGAGTTATTAAACTAAACCTGAATATCTAGCATAGCAACACTAGTAGTCACCAGGGTTGGGGTCAATCTCATTTGGAATTCCAGTCAAAAACAGGAAGTACACCACCATTCCAATTCCAATTCAATGCTTCTCAATGAGAGGGGGAAAAAAAGGTGGAATTTGGTTTACTTTCTGATTTGACCCTAAACCCTGGTAGTCACATCATTTATATCAAGGCTATTGAACCCCAGTCCAAGAGGTCAGCAGTACTGCTGGTTATCATCCACAATGGGCAGTTTCCCAGATAACCCTATTGAACCCCAGACCTAGAGGTCAGCAGTACTGCCGGTTGTCATTATCCACTACGGGCCGTTTCCCAGACAACCCAGACTGCCCTATAACTAGGTCCAGTACAGTGGACTCTCTGGCCAATCAGTGACAATGAATTAACTACCAGGTAAACATGACAACCAGCTGACACGAGGCTTGGATTTAAATACACCTGACTTGAAATAGTGAAGAGTGCTGTTCTTGTTTTACAGTTCACACCATTTCTGGGTATAGACAGTGAAGGACCTGGATGTAATCTCTGTTTTAAAAGGCCTGGGTTGTCATTAACATCAGACCTGGGGACAATATGACACATTGGTCAAATACCTGAGGTGTGCTTGATTTATCTTGATAGGCACAATGGAACCAATGGACAAGTCCAGAAGTTAAAAAACTCTGCATGCCAAGCGAATCAAACCAAGCGCACCAAGTATATCTGAAAGCTGTATTGGACCCAGATCCTCCGTCTACATAAACATTCTCCAGTCCTGTGGGAGGTTGTTGAGTGGAGTTCAAGTGTTGTCGGTTCTAGACTAATATTCTGTAGTCTAGAACCCGTTTGTGGCGGCGGCGTTAATCCCCGAGACGGCGGAACCGGCAGAGTCCAGCGGTTGCCGTGTGGTCGGCGGTCACGACGGGCCTCCTCTTGGGCGGTATCTTGAGGGTTCCGTTGCGCTCTTTGACCTTGTACTCCAGCGTGCTGTGAGGGATCCCATAAACCACCTGGGCCTTGGACACGCTCATCCCGCCCCCCATCACCATGGTGATGGCCTCCTCCAGCAGGTCGTGGTTGTACTGCCGGTAGCGCCCACGCTTCTTCCTGGACTGCTTGTTCTCCCCGCTACGCTCCGCCCCGTCCTCAGGATCATCCAATGAGGAGCAGTGGTGGTGGGCGGGGTCAGGCAGGAGGGCGCGGTGGAGTCTCAGCAGAGAGGAAGAGGTAGCAGCGGTATTAGTGGTGGTGGCGCCATGGTGTGGAGGGTGGTGGTAATGCAGGGCCTCAGCCAGGCTGTAAGGCTCAGGGAGACGGGGAGCTGGTCTGGAGCTAGATCTGACCTGGGGGATACGGAGGGGGGTGTGGGGGTGCGACAGAGACAAAGCCCTCTGCAGGCCACGCTGGGTCAGACAGGATGAAGAGAAGAGCATCTCTCCGTTCTCCTCCCTCGCTCCCAGCTCCGCCCAGGCCGCCACCCTCTGCAGCGCCAGCCGCATCTCCCCGCCGCGCGCCGATGACATCACATCCTGTGAGGTCACATCCTCCCCCTGTACGGGGCCCGGGGCCTCCAGCTGTGAGCGCAGTGTTCCAGGGGGGATCCCGTAGAGCAGAGCAGCCCTGTTCTCCTGGAGACTACCAGACCTCACGTCTCTCAGAGCCTTGGAGAGCAGCCCCTCGGACAGCTCACTGGACCTCTCAGCATGGTGGTACTCGGTCTGGTACGCCCTGGCTGCTCCCCAACGCTGCTGCCTCCTAGTGGGGGGGAGGACCAAACACCACCGTCAGGATCAGGGAGGGGCGAGAGGGCCGACTCCTTTTATGTCTTGTGTTGGTAACATCACTGCCAAGGTCTGTCAAGAGCTGACGTCATCTGTGACTGACGTCTCTCTGTCTGTCTGTCACATGAAGAAAGGGAGTGACATCATCTCTGTGTGTCTGTCTGTCTGTCTGTCTGTCACATGAAGAAAGGGAGTGACATCATCTCTGTGTGTCTGTCTGTCTGTCTGTCTGTCACATGAAGAAAGGGAGTGACATCATCTCTGTGTGTCTGTCTGTCTGTCTGTCACATGAAGAAAGGGAGTGACATCATCTCTGTGTGTCTGTCTGTCTGTCTGTCACATGAAGAAAGGTCTTTGCAGTATAGTATTTTGGTTAAAGGGGTGCTGGTCCACAGCGTTATTAGGAACAGGAACACTCCAGTCTCACGTTACTCTGTGTCTCACACACACACTTGTTTCTGTGTAGAAGTCTGAATAGCTGAGGTTACAGGCTGAAGCCAGACACACCCCCACCCACACCCACACCCCCACCCACAGTAGCTTGTTCCAGTGTTATACATCCTCAATGTAGTGCTGCTACTGATGTTGTTGTGACGTTGCCGTGACGTTATTGTGACGTTGCCGTGACGTTGTGACGTTGCCGTGACGTTACCACTCAACAAGTGATAAGAGTCAACCCCCTTCACATAGCAACAACACACACGGACACACACACACAGCCAGCTAGCTGACTACACCAGGGCCGTGTTCCGGCTAGCTGGCTACACCAGGGCCGTGTTCCGGCTAGCTGGCTACACCAGGGCCGTGTTCCGGCTAGCTGGCTACACCAGGGCCGTGTTCCGGCTAGCTGGCTACACCAGGGCCGTGTTCCGGCTAGCTGGCTACACCAGGGCCGTGTGTTCCGGCTAGCTGGCTACACCAGGGCCGTGGTCCGGCTAGCTGGCTACACCAGGGCCGTGGTCCGGCTAGCTGGCTACACCAGGGCCGTGGTCCGGCTAGCTGGCTACACCAGGGCCGTGTTCCGGCTAGCTGGCTACACCAGGGCCGTGTTCCGGCTAGCTGGCTACACCAGGGCCGTGTTCCGGCTAGCTGGCTACACCAGGGCCGTGTTCCGGCTAGCTGGCTACACCAGGGCCGTGTTCCGGCTAGCTGGCTACACCAGGGCCGTGTTCCGGCTAGCTGGCTACACCAGGGCCGTGTTCCGGCTAGCTGGCTACACCAGGGCCGTGTTTCGGCTAGCTGGCTACACCAGGGCCGTGTTCCGGCTAGCTGGCTACACCAGGGCCGTGTTCCGGCTAGCTGGCTACACCAGGGCCGTGGTCCGGCTAGCTGGCTACACCAGGGCCGTGTTCCGGCTAGCTGGCTACACCAGGGCCGTGGTCCGGCTAGCTGGCTACACCAGGGCCGTGGTCCGGCTAGCTGGCTACACCAGGGCCGTGGTCCGGCTAGCTGGCTGTGGTCCGGCTAGCTGGCTACCCAGGGCCGTGGTCCGGCTAGCTGGCTACACCAGGGCCGTGGTCCGGCTAGCTGGCTACACCAGGGCCGTGTTCCGGCTAGCTGGCTACACCAGGGCCGTGTTCCGGCTAGCTGGCTACACCAGGGCCGTGGTCCGGCTAGCTGGCTACACCACCCGTGTTCCGGCTAGCTGGCTACACCAGGGCCGTGTTCCGGCTAGCTGGCTACACCAGGGCCGTGTTCCGTGTGGCTCCAGGGCTAGCTGGCTACACCAGGGCCGTGTTCCGGCTAGCTGGCTACACCAGGGCCGTGTTCCGGCTAGCTGGCTACACCAGGGCCGTGTTTCCGGCTAGCTGGCTACACCAGGGCCGTGTTCCGGCTAGCTGGCTACACCAGGGCCGTGTTCCGGCTAGCTGGCTACACCAGGGCCGTGTTCCGGCTAGCTGGCTACACCAGGGCCGTGTTCCGGCTAGCTGGCTACACCAGGGCCGTGTTCCGGCTAGCTGGCTACACCAGGGCCGTGGTCCGGCTAGCTGGCTACACCAGGGCCGTGGTCCGGCTAGCTGGCTACACCAGGGCCGTGTTCCGGCTAGCTGGCTACACCAGGGCCGTGGTCCGGCTAGCTGGCTACACCAGGGCCGTGGTCCGGCTAGCTGGCTACACACCAGGGCCGTGTTCCGGCTAGCTGGCTACACCAGGGCCGTGTTCCGGCTAGCTGGCTACACCAGGGCCGTGTTCCGTAGAGGGACTAACAGGTGTTGTTGAAACAGGGAGGTTACCACCTGATTTATATGGATATATACATCCCATCCCATCACCAGTACATTATTCAATTCACCATCCAAGTCTACAGCCTGGTTCCATTGATACCAGAGGACTGGTTGAAATATAAAGAGCATTCTGACCAGTCTAACTGAGATACAGATCAACCTAACACTGTCCCGATACACTAACAAGCACACCACTCTGAATTCAAGTAGTGTTTTTTTGCCGTACAAGCTTAAATAGTATGGTACTTAAAGTGAAGTATAGTATTGTAAATGCATGGTAAATAGTAATGATGTAATCTATTGGGCTATGCATACTAAGTAGTGTGCTAGTATGGACACTGAGCCACAGTTAGGGGACCAAGGAGAGGAGAGACACTCACCCTGAGGCTTTGGGGAAGGTGGGTGATCTGGCAGAGCTCCGCTTGGAGAGGTCGAGCACACTGTTCGCTACGGGAGGAGGAATCACACAACTAGTTAGTTAGAGGCCGGACAACTAGTTAGAGGCCGGACAACTAGTTAGAGGCCGGACAACTAGTTAGAGGCCGGACAACTAGTTAGAGGCCGGACAACTAGTTAGAAATGTGTGGGTTCTAAGTCCTGTTGGATTCTCTACCTGGTGTGGATCAAGGTCAAAGATAGGACGAGGATTCTAATATCCCATAACTCTTTGCATCAACGCAGAAGAATTCTAAAACAAAAGGGACCAAGCGATGCTAGTTAGCAACGGCACTGGTCCCACGAATCTCGTTTATTTCCAGAAGCTACGACGTTATCCTCACCTTGGCATCTTCAACCTCGGTGTGGGTTCTCTCCCTGAGTTGGTCTACCACAAAGCAGGATCAAATAGTTAGCCAGCTAACTTTGATAAGCATCCAGAAATAACGACTCATTTTCTCGTTCTTTATTTTAATAAAAGTTAAACTTGTAGATATGTGTTTTCGGGTTGTTGAATCAACTGACCCGTCGCTAAGCACCGGTCCCCTTGGTTACTGTTGCTACCTCAGATTACATTTTCCCGGGAAGGCCCATTTCCCCCCTTCTGACCATTGGCCAAATCTCCTCACAATGATCTCAAACTATGTTTTTAATATACAATGAAAAATAAACACCCGACTACCCCTTGCTCAAATCAGGAAACTCTTGGGTATGTTGTGGTGGACTGTCATTACAATTGCTTCACTGGAACCTGGTCAAATTGTTTTGTAGCGTGGCTTGCCACTGAATGGCTCTGAATGCACTGTGCATAGTCGAAGATACTAACCAATTTTGGGATAATAAGTGCTAATTAAAAATTCCTAATATAGCCAACTTAGCTAGCTAACATACATTTTGAGAAAACAAGTTATATTAAGTGGCTAGCTAGCTAGCGATAACAACGTTTGGTGGTCAATAAGAAAGAGCTAGCTAACCAAGCTGAGCTAGCAAACACTAACAAAAGTATCATTACGGATTCAAAAAATACTCAATTTCAGGAATCATTGGCAAGTACCCCTGGTCCACTGTTTAATTATTTAACCATTTAAACAATGATTTTTTGAAGAAAACAAGGTTTTTGCCCACTGCCCTCACTGGCTTTCATGCGTTTCGGACTCGACTACAGTTGCTATCTATTGGAGCGATGCGATTGGTTGCCCAAAATTCCAGGGCGGGGCTTAGCGAAGAGTCAATTAAACCATGGCCATTTCAAGCTTATCTTAAAAAAATAAAAAATAAGAATAATATCTAAATAGTTAGGCAAGTTAGCTGGCTAACTCCTTGGTCCTGCTTTGTAGTATACCCCCCTGGTGTGGGTTCTAAGCCCTGTTGGGTTCTCTACCTGGTGTTGGTTCTAAGTCCTGTTGGGTTCTCTACCTGGTGTTGGTTATAAGTCCTGTTGGGTTCTCCACCTGGTGTTGGTTATAAGTCCTGTTGGGTTCACTATCTGGTGTTGGTTCTCTACCTGGTGTTGGGTTCTAAGCCCTATTGGGTTCTTTACCTGGTATTGGTTCTAAGCCCTGTTGGGTTCTCTACCTAGTGTTGGTTCTAAGTCCTGTTGGGTTCTCTCCCTGGTGTTGGTTCTAAGTCCTGTTGGGTTCTCTCCCTGGTGTGGGTTCTAAGTCCTGTTGGGTTCTCTACCTGGTGTTGGATTCTAAGTCCTGTTGGGTTCTCTACCTGGTGTTGGATTCTAAGTCCTGTTGGGTTTTCTATCTGGTGTTGGTTCTAAGTCCTGTTGGGTTCTCTACCTGGTGTTGGTTCTAAGTCCTGTTGGGTTCTCTCCCTGGTGTTGGATTGTAAGTCCTGTTGGGTTCTCTCCTGGTGTGGGTTCTAAGTCCTGTTTGGGTTCTCTACCTGGTGTTGGTTCTAAGTCCTGTTGGGTTCTCTACCTGGTGTTGGTTCTAAGTCCTGTTGGGTTCTCTCCCTGGTGTTGGGTTCTAAGTCCTGTTGGGCTCTCTACCTGGTGTTGGTTCTAAGTCCTGTTGGGTTCTCTCCCTGGTGTGGGTTCTAAGTCCTGTTGTTGGGTTCTCTCCCTGGTGTTGGTTCTAAGTCCTGTTGGGTTCTCTCCCTGGTGTTGGTTCTAAGTCCTGTTGGGTTCTCTCCCTGGTGTGGGTTCTAAGTCTTGTTGGGTTCTCTCCCTGGTGTGGGTTCTAAGTCCTGTTGGGTTCTCTACCTGGTGTTGGTTCTAAGTCCTGTTGGGTTCTCTCCCTGGTGTTGGTTCTAAGTCCTGTTGGGTTTCTCTCCTGGTGTTGGTTCTAAGTCCTGTTTGGTTCTCTACCTGGTGTTGGTTCTAAGTCCTGTTGGGTTCTCTACCTGGTGTTGGTTCTAAGTCCTGTTGGGTTCTCTCCCTGGTGTGGGTTCTAAGTCCTGTTGGGCTCTCTACCTGGTGTTGGATTGTAAGTCCTGTTGGGTTCTCTCCCTGGTGTGGGTTCTAAGTCCTGTTGGGTTCTCTACCTGGTGTTGGTTCTAAGTCCTGTTGGGTTCTCTCCCTGGTGTTGGTTCTAAGTCCTGTTGGGTTCTCTCCCTGGTGTGGGTTCTAAGTCTTGTTGGGTTCTCTCCCTGGTGTGGGTTCTAAGTCCTGTTGGGTTCTCTACCTGGTGTTGGTTCTAAGTCCTGTTGGGTTCTCTCCCTGGTGTTGGTTCTAAGTCCTGTTGGGTTCTCTCCCTGGTGTTGGTTCTAAGTCCTGTTGGGTTCTCTCCCTGGTGTTGGTTCTAAGTCCTGTTGGGTTCTCTCTCTGGTGTTGGTTCTAAGCCCTGTTGGGTTCTCTACCTGGTGTGGGTTCCTCCTCCTGGTTCTCCTGGTTCCGTGTCACAGTGAGGTCTAGAGGTGTGTCGAGGTCAGAACGCTGGGAGCCTGTGGCGGTGCTGGTAGAGGTGGTGAGGTGTGTCTTGGAGACGTACTCTATAGCAAACTGCCTGACCATCCTCCTCATCAGTTCCTGGGCAACCAGAGGGATGTTAGGGTCCCCACCGGACGACAGCTCTGGCATGGACAGACAATCAATCAATCACATGTATATATACTGCCCACGTACATTTCTATAGCGTTTATAAACCAGGTAGCCAACGATGCTGCATTAGAGTTTACATGTCACCCGTCATCTCTACCGGCTTTTAGTTCCTATGGAAACGTTACTGTTCTAGTTGAGTGGGCGGGGACTCACCCTTCTTATGGAACACGGCGTGGAGGAACCTGTGAGCTGACAGGCTGCTGTCTGAGAGGGAGGGGCCTTGGGAGGGGGAGGCGGCCGCCACCGGGACATGGTCCTATCAGGAGGAGGAGGAAGAAGAGGCAATGACATCACTAACGCATCATTAATAAAACACATACAAACCAACACGTATCAGCTAACCACATCGTAAGTCGATGACACAGGTCGGTGACGTGGCGCGCAACCATCGGTTGATGCATGCAGCGTCCGAGCAGCGGGAAACACGACCAATGTCACCCGAATGACAACGGCTACCAAAAACGTTTCGCAGCGACTGACAAGAGAAACCCCCCAGTGAATCCCGATATTAGCTGTGACCGAAGCGTTTCCACGACAGCTGGAAGTGAATCAAGATAGAAAATGGCAGCATGTTTATAGAATGAGCTGAACTTACATTGATCAGGAGGCCGCAGAAGGAACAGCCGGCCTCCACTGCCCAGTCGTCGAGCTCCTCTGGTTCACAGTCTGAACACACACAAACACACACAGGACTCACGGTCAATAAGGCCTCAGTCGAATCCAACTGGGAGCAAACACGTGTACACACACACACACACACACACACACACACACAGCACACTACGCACACACACACACACACACACAGGACTCACGGTCAATAAGGCCTCAGTCGAATCCAACTGGGAGCAAACACGTGCACACACACACACACACACACACACAATCACATGTCAAAAAGACAAGCCTCATGTATAACACAAAATACTTGTACGCAAATACACACACACACACACACACACACACACACACACACACACACACACACACACACACACACACACACACACACACACACACACGGACACTCACCATCAAAAATATTGAGGTCTCTGAGCAGCAACGGGCCATAGATTCCCTCCAGAATGCTCTCGAACCCTGCACAACACAATGGAATACACACTATCACACACACACACACACACACACACCTTTCTCTGACTGTGCCAACATTGGGCTCATTGTTTTGATTTTACTGGTTGTCTGCAGGAAACCAGATGAGTGAGTGTCAGTGGAGGCTGCCGAAGGGGAGGAGGACGGCTCATAATAACGGCTGTAAACGGGAGTCAATGGAATGGCATCAAACACGGGGTTTCCATGTGATTCATACCATTCCTTGAACTCCCTTCCGGCCATTACTATGAGCCGACCTCCCTCTGAGCAGCCTCCACTAAAACAACACCACGACTTGTCTGGCAGCTGTCATTTACCATTGTAATCAGAGAAAAAGGGCACAGTTTAAAAACGGCAAAGGCTATTCATTAAGGAGCATCTAGACAAACCAGTTTTAAATGCACGTGGATGTGACCGTGTTTTAACTAGATACCCAGTCTTTGACTCCATGTACACTGGCTAGCATTTACATTTACGTCATTTAGCGGACGCTCTTATCCAGAGCGACATACAGTTAGTGAATACATATATTATTATTTTTATACTGGCCCCCCGTGGGAATCGAACCCACAACCCTGGCGTTGCAAACGCCATGCTCTATCAACTGAGCTACATCCCTGCCGGCCATTCCCTCCCCTACCCCTGGACGACGCTGGGCCAATTGTGCGCCGCCCCATGGGTCTCCCGGTCGCGGCCGGCTACGACAGAGCCTGGATTCGAACCAGGATCTCTAGTGGCACAGCTATTATAGACCACTGCGCCACTCGGGAGGTTACCTAGCAAGCTAAGTTATAATATTAAAAAAGAGACATAGCTTTGTAGTAGAATAGCTATGACAGCAGTCTCCAACTCCAGCCTGGTCTCAGAGCAAAACGTATTATATTTTACTAAAATACATGCCACTCCATTTAGTATACACTGAGTGTACAAAACGTAGACTGACCAGGTAAACGCTATGATCCCTTATTGATGTCACCTGTTAAATCCACTTCAAAAATCAGTGTAGATTTTTAAGCCTTGAGACATGGATTGTGTATGTGTGCCATTCTGAGGGTGAATGGGCAAGACAAAAGATTTAAGTGCCTTTGAACGGGGTATGGTAGTAGGTGCCAGGCGTACCTGTTTTGAGTCAAGAACTGCAACGCTGCTGGGTTTTACACACTCAACCGTTTCCCGTGTGTATCAAGAATGGTCCACCAACCAAAGGACATCCAGCCAACTTGACACAACTTGTGGGAAGCATTGGAGTCAACATGGGCCAGCGTCCCTGTGGAACGCTTTCGACACCTTGTATAGTCCATGCCCCGACGAATTTGAGGCTCGAGGGCAAAAAGGGGGCTCAACTCAATATTAGGAAAGTGTTCGGTGTGTTAATTAACGTTAGGTTACATTACTAGACTAGAAGTAAAATAGTAAACGATTAGTAAATGTTACGTTTGGATGGGTGGGAGTATAACGCAAACGTCTAACGTCCCAAAGGTTGTGTGTTCGACTATCATCAGGGACAACTTCAGCAACTAATTATTACTTTTTAGCTACTTTGCAACTACTTAGCATGTTAGCTAACACTAACCCTTTAACCTAACTCCTAACCTTAACCCCTAACCTACTTAGCATGTTAGCTAACACTAACCCTTTAACCTAACTCCTAACCTTAACCCCTAACCTACTTAGCATGTTAGCTAACACTAACCCTTTAACCTAACTCCTAACCTTAACCCCTAACCTACTTAGCATGTTAGCTAACACTAACCCTTTAACCTAACTCCTAACCTTAACCCCTAACCTACTTAGCATGTTACCTAACTCCTAACCTTAACCCCTAACCTACTTAGCATGTTACCTAACTCCTAACCTTAACCTACTTAGCATGTTAGCTAACACTAACCCTTTAACCTAACTCCTAACCTTAACCCCTAACCTACTTAGCATGTTAGCTAACCCTTTAACCTAACTCCTAACCTTAACCTACTTAGCATGTTAGCTAACACTAACCCTTTAACCTAACTCCTAACCTTAACCCCTAACCTACTTAGCATGTTAGCTAACCCTTTAACCTAACTCCTAACCTTAACCCCTAACCTACTTAGCATGTTAGCTAACACTAACCCTTTAACCTAACTCCTAACCTTAACCCCTAACCTACTTAGCATGTTAGCTAACCCTTTAACCTAACTCCTAACCTTAACCCCTAACCTACTTAGCATGTTAGCTAACCCTAACCCTTTAACCTAACTCCTAACCTTAACCCCTAACCTACTTAGCATGTTAGCTAACCCTAACCCTTTAACCTAACTCCTAACCTTAACCTACTTAGCATGTTAGCTAACACTAACCCTTTAACCTAACTCCTAACCTAACGTAGCATATCATACTAAAGCAGTCGAACGTAATATCATACTAAACGGGTCAAAGCAAACTGGTGCAATCAAGACGTAGGATACTATACATCCCACAATTCGTATTATATAGGAGTACCACAGTATGAGTCATAATACCCATAAAACCTAGTGGTCAAACAAGGAAATGGTTCAAATCGTTTTTTAGAAACACTTTAAATAAGGGCTGTGTTTTGTGTAGGCTTACCCTGCGTGACGTTTTGATAACCGTGTAAATCTCTCTAGGACAAGGTGACTTTTATCAATATATTTGCCTGTATTTAACCCCCCAAAATGTAATGCTAATTAGCTGCTAATGTGGCTATCATAAAGAACTACAAATGCCATGATGATCTGGACTAGACTGCCGAATCAAGGCAAAGGTAAGAATCTCTGGATTAACTAACGTGTTAGCTAAATTTAGTAATTAATAAATTGGCTAAATGTATTTTAATTGACAATTCTGTGAACTGTCTTGTGCAAGTTTTTAATGTACATAATACCTCTCAGCAAAAGGTGTCAGCTAGAGATGACGTGCATGGAGCTGGCAGGGATTTGTAGTCTTCCATGTCTACTTTGATGCTAATTATCATTTTCGAATCAGAGTAGAATATATTGATAAAAGTCACCTTGTACTAGAGAGATTTACACGGTTATCAAAACGTCACGCCAGGGTAAGCTTACATGAAACACAGACCTTATTTTAAGTGTTTCTAAAATTCCCTAAGGGAAAAATGAAATGATTCAAATCAAAATGTTATTTGTCACATACGTGTTTAGCAGATTTTATGGCGGGTGTAGCGAAATGCTTGTGCTTCTAGCTCCGACAGTGCAGTAATATCTAACAATTTCACAACATATACCCAATACACACAAATCTAAGTAAGGAATGGAATTAAGAATATATACATATATGGACAAGCAATGACAGAGCGGCATGGACTAAGATACAGTAGAATATTATAGAATAGAATGCAGTATATACATATGAGATTAGTAATGCAAGATATGTAAACATTATTAAAGTGACTAGTGTTCCATTTCTTAAAGTGGCCAGTGATTTCAATAGGCAGCAGCAGCAGCCTCTAATGTGCTAGTGGTGGCTATTTAACAGTCTGATGGCCTTGAGATAGAAGCTGTTTTTCAGTCTCTCGGTCCCAGCTTTGATGCACCTGTACTGACCTCGCCTTCTGGATGATAGCGGGGTGAACAGGCCGTGGCTCGGGTGGTTGATGTCCTTGATGATCTTTTTGGCCTTCCTGTGACATCGGGTGCTGTAGGTGTCCTGGAGGGCAGGCAGTGTGCCCACCCAGTGATGCGTTGGGCAGACCGTACCACCCTCTGGAGAGCCCTGCGGTTGCAGGCGGTGCAGTTGCCGTACCAGGCGGTGATACAGCCCAACAGCATGCTCTCAATTGTGCATCTGTAAAAGTTTGTGAGGGTTTTAGGTGCCAAGCCAAGTTTCTTCAGCCTCCTGAGGTTGAAGAGGCTCTGTTGCGCCTTCTTCACCACACTGTCTGCGTGGGTGGACCATTTCAGATCGTCGGTGATGTGTACGCCAAGGAACTTGTAGCTTTCCACCTTCTCCACTGCGGTCCCGTCAATGTGGAGGATGTTTCCTGAAGTACACGATCATCTCCTTTGTTTTGTTGACGTTGAGTGAGAGGTTATTTTCCTGGCACCACACTCCCAGAGCCCTCACCACCTCCCTGTAGGCGGTCTCGTCATTGTTGGTAATCAGGCCTACTACTGTTGTGTCGTCTGCAAACTTGATGATTGAGTTGGAGGCGTGCTTGGCCACGCAGTCATGGGTGAACAGGGAGTACAGGAGGGGGCTGAGCACGCACCCTTGAGGGGCCCCAGTGTTGAGGATCAGCGAAGTGAAGATGTTGTTTCCTACCTTCACCACCTGGGGGCGGCCTGTCAGGAAGTCCAGGACCCAGTTGCACAGGGCGGGGTTAAGACCCAGGGCCTCGAGCTTAATGATGAGCTTGGAGGGTACTATGGTGTTGAATGCTGAGCTATAGTCAATGAACAGCATTCTGACATAGGTATTCCTCTTGTCCAGATGGGATAGGGCAGTGTCTGTGGATCTATTGGGGCGGTAAGCAAATTGAAGTGGGTCTAGGGTGACAGGTAAGGTAGAGGTGATATGATCCTTGACTAGTCTCTCAAAGCACTTCATGATGACAGAGGTGAGTGCTACGGGGCGATAGTCATTTAGTTCAGTTACCTTTGCTTTCTTGGTTACAGGAACAATGGTGGCCATCTTGAAGCATGTGGGGACAGAAGACTGGGATAGGGGAGAGATTGACTATTATATGGGTATTATGACACCTCCACCGTGGGGCTCTATAGTACCTCCACCGTGGGGCTCTATAGTACCTCCACCGTGGGGCTCTATAGTACCTCCACCGTGGGGCTCTATAGTACCTCCACCGTGGGGCTCTATAGTACCTCCACCGTGGGGCTCTATAGTACCTCCACCGTGGGGCTCTATAGTACCAACGTAAAGTAACATATCATACTGAATGGAGTGGCACGGATTTTAGTAAAATATAATAGGTTTTTTTTCTGAGACCAGGTTGCCAACTCTGCTCCTCGAGAGCAACTGGGCCATGTTCAGTACACAAACGTTGTTGAACGTTGCAGATAGAAATGCCATGAATAGAGCTGACGTGATTCCTTATCCTTATTTATGTATGGTCTTATTCTACATGCCAGAGGCCGTATCTATACTTGACACTTAACATGCGACTTCTGCTATCAGAATACGAAGATAGCATCGAAAAGACAGGTCTAGGCGCACAAAAGGGGCAACTGCACCGCCCGCAACCGCAGCGCTCTCCAGAGGGTGGTGCGGTCTGCCCAACGCATCACTGGGTGGGCACACTGCCTGCCCTCCAGGACACCTACAGCACCCGATGTCACAGGAAGGCCAAAAAAAGATCATCAAGGACATCAACCACCCGAGCCACGGCCTGTTCACCCCGCTATCATCCAGAAGGCGAGGTCAGTGCAGGTGCATCAAAGCTGGGACCGAGAGACTGAAAAACAGCTTCTATCTCAAGGCCATCAGACTGTTAAATAGCCATCACTAGCCGGCTACCACCCGGTTACTCAACCCTGCACCTTAGAGGCTGCTGCCCTATGTACATAGACATGGAATCATCACTTTAATACTGGAACCTAGTCACTTTAATAATGTTTACATACTGCTTTACTCATCTCATATGTATATACTGTATTCTATTCTACTGTATTTTAGTCAATGCCACTCCGACGTTGCTCGTCCTAATATGTATATATTTCTTAATTCCATTATTTTACTTTTAGATTTGTGTGTATTGTTAAGATACTTCTGCACTGTTGGAGCTAGGAACACAAGCATTTAGCTACACCCGCAATAACATCTGCTAAATATGTGTATGTGACCAATAACATTTGATTTGTGGTCTGTGTTGAGATCTGGCTGTCCACCTCAGGAGGTCAGGGATGTATTTGTGTGCGGATTTCTCCTCAGTCTGGCCGCAAATCAAGCTACCGAAAGCGCATACAGTGGACAACGTCATCAGCACTCCTCCCACAAGTCTCCAGAAAACTTGTTAGCTAGGTAATATTTAGAAAAACACTTGTTGGGCTAGAGTTATGCTAACCCTTTTGCAATCCATTTATATTTTCTTGCTAGCTTGCTGATTAGCTACAGTCAGTAGTTATTGGAGACCGAGGCAACGTTTCTCAGCCAGTCGAAATCATAATAAATAAATTGGTCATTTAGCAGACGCTCTTATCCAGAGCGACTTACAGGAGCAATTAGGGTTAAGTGCCTTGCTCAAGGGCACATCGACAGTTTTTTCACCTAGTCGGCTCGGGGATTAGAACCAGCGACCTTTCGGTTGCTGGCACAATGCTCTTAACCACTAAGCTACCTGCCCATCCCATGAATCAACTGGCATCATTTTTATGGATATATACAAAGAAATGTCAATTGAAAAAAGGTAAAACGAAGTGCAGCTAGTTTGCGGTCTTTCCAGCTTCAGTTTGAAGTGATTGTGTTAGCTGTGTTGTTGGCTAGCTGCGCTGAACAACAGTGTCCTGATGAGAGAGCACATTTTCTATGCCAGGCGAAATCGTCAATCATTAGCTCATTGTTATGGATATATCCAAATAAATATCTCCCGAGTGGCGCAGTGGTCTAAGGCACTGCATCACTGTGCCACTAGAGATCCTGGTTCGAATCCAGGCTCTGTCGTAGCCGGCCGCGACCGGGAGACCCATGGGGCGGCGCACAATTGGCACAGTGTAGGGGAGGGAATGGCCGGCAGGGATGTAGCTCAGTTGGTAGAGCATGGCGTTTGCAACGCCAGGGTTGTGGGTTCGATTCCCACGGGGGCCAGTATGAAAAAAAAAAAATGAAAAAAAAAAATGTAGGCACTCAATAACTGTAAGTCGCTCTGGATAAGAGCGTCTGCTAAAATGACTAAAAAAAATAAAATAAAAAATGTATGTCACTAGAAAACAGCTAAAACAAATGCAAATGAAGCTACTGTTGTTATTCTGGCTGCACTGTTTGACATGACTGTAAATTAGCCGTAGTTGGCTAGCCAGCAAGCAAGGGATAAGAACGTTGCCAGCCAGTATGGCAATGGAACATTTAGAACGAACGACTGGGTCGCGTCCATAGATACCAGAACAAAAAGACTGAACGACTGGGTCGCGTCCATAGATACCAGAACAAAAAGACTGAACGACTGGGTCGCGTCCATAGATACAGAACAAAAAGACTGAACGACTGGGTCGCGTCCATAGATACAGAACAAAAAGACTGAACGACTGGGTCGCGTCCATAGATACAGAACAAAAAGACTGAACGACTGGGTCGCGTCCATAGATACCAGAACAGATAGAACGAATGACCAGCCGGTTTGGGTAGCAACCCTAGATTTGTATCGGGACTTTGGGTGTGTTCGTAAATTCAATCTGGAGTGCCAGAGTCCGCTCTGGGTTGATCGTAAATTCACAGCGTTTCGCTCTGGCCGAGGAGTAGGGTTGATCCCAGCGGTCAGCCCATCACGACGGCAGTCAAGCACCAAAGCTAACTGGCTAACGTTGGCTCGCTTGCTTAGATACTTCCAGACACAAATGAGAGAACAACCTCACTCTTGACCATTTGGACTCGCCCTAGCAGAGCTGGTTAGGCTGTTTTCCATGTTAACCAGAGCGTTTGGTGACTGTAACTGTGCTGCTGGCAACAATTTAATTACGCTTTTTTTTTGCCGACGTTTCCTGACACCGGGCCATATATTCAACGGGTGTTGAGCGTTCGTAAATTCATCAGTTATTCTGCATTCTCCCAGTGCCAATATATCCCCCAAAACACCGGCTTCTCGGGCATTATCACTTAATCAAGTGCTTGCTAAATGAGATGATTAGCTAGCTAGAATAGTTGCTAATCAGGTGTGTTAGATAGCGCTGCAAATAACAGCTAAAGCTAGCTCTCCAGGACCTGGGTTGGAGACCATTCACATCAGGTAAGATGAGGTCTTAAGAGAGTTTTTGTCAAAAGCTGGCTACAGACAGTTGGTTGCCGGCCACTAACGTTAAACTAGCTTTTTTTTAAATGTCTATTGAAACGGATGCCTAGCTAGCTAACATTAGCCTGTCAACAGTTGCTGTTACCATGAGAACAGTTTGACAACTGATTTTAACAGCAGATGAAAAGGTGTTCAAAACAACCACAGTTGAGCACCGTATGATATTGTGTTTATAATATAGTGAGTATCTACCGAGCAGGACGTTAGGATCACTACTGGCAATCCCGGACTTTCGGATAAAAAAACTTTAACAATTCGCCTTTGTAAAGAGGGTTTGCCATGTCCGCCGTTTCCTGTCAAATCGGCCAACGTTGAAAACGAGGTCACGGGGGTGGAAATGTATTGGGTTGCGGGTTGTTGGCATTTCTCTTTTTAAAAAGATATTTCACTGTGACCTGCTGCTGACAATCAGGCAATGAGGCAGGCTGTTACCGAGTAAGTACGTAAAAATGTATGCACGCATGACTGTTAAGTCGCTTTGGATAAAAGCATCTGCTAAATGGCTTATTATTATTATTATTATAAGTGGGAGTGTGTTAAGCGAACACTGCAGCATGCAGCTCAGTCCACTATTGGCAGAGACAGAGCAGCATTCCCGCAAGTCGTGACAACTTTTTACCCGTTGTAATAATAAGCCATTTAGCAGACGCTTTTATCCAAAGCGACTTACAGTCATGCATACATTTTTTTTGTGTATGGGTGGTCCCGGGGATCGAACCCACTACCTTGGCGTTGCAAGCGCCGTGCTCTACCAGCTGAGCTACCGCTCCGTAGCCTATTTAACTTGGCATTATGCGCGAGTGGAAATTTGACATGGAATTTATAGAACTCCCCCCCACCCCTCCCCCTGTTATGGGGGAAAAGTCCTCAATTAAACTGATTCAATGTGGAGAAGGATACATTTGCATCCGTTAGCCATCAAGTAGCCTATTCATTGATATGCCATTGTAGGCTACTATATGATACAATAAATATGTTGAAATGAATATCACTGGAGTCATTGCAAACGGACTGAATAAATAGCCAGTGTATTGTTGTAGCCTTGGGTTATTATGCAATTATTAATGGCCATGTTTAGTTAATTAAATGGACAGTTATCAAAGCTCTATCGCAATTGCCGATCCGTTGTTAAAACGCATTAGATTGACAGGTAACAGTAGTCAGATTAGGCTACAGATTAAAACGTTAAATAAATAAACAAACACTGTCTGTTGTTGACAAGCATACTCACTTCATATACATATTATTAATATTTACATTTGGTGTTTGAAATTACGACCCAATCAATCCTCAGTAGCCTATTCCAGCATACTATTGGGGGGAAAGACAAGCATCTCAAAATAATCGCCAAGCTATTCATGTTGAATAAAACGAGTGTTAATTTGAACCATGCAAGCTGCTAAATCGTTCAGTTGACATCTTGCCTAGGCTACCTTAAATAAGATGTAGGGCGTGTGTGTGTCTATCGTGTAGCTGTCAATCTCGCAAATGGACCATTTATAACAGTTTGTAGCCTTAACCTCTGGTTTGTGGCATATGGCCAAAATACCACGGCTAACGGCTGTATCCAGACACTCCACGTTGCATCATGCTTAAAGACAATTTATGCTTGATTTTGAAAAATGTGGTTGGAGGCTCCATATGGAAGGTGTGAGGCAATTGCGGAGGCCAAATTAAAAAAAGTTCCATACCACATCACCCCCAAATGTTGTAACAATGCGGAGGGCTCCGTTTTGCTCCGCGTTGACATGACTGGTTGACGGTAGGTGGAGGACGGGAGGTCCTGTATAAACACTAACTCACTTCCCTTCACAACAGCTCTGCGCTGCTCGCCAGAAGTATGAATTCCCCTGCCTTCTGTTGAGGCCGTATCGCAGTAAATGCTGTCCGGACACTGCAGACATTGTTTTGACCATGCAGAGCCTTTAAATAACAACCCTTCGCCGTGGTACATTGGCCATATACCATACCCCCCCCACACACACGCCGTATTGCTTAATCATAGCAGTCAAACCAAATGAAATCAACATCCCATGGATGCAAAATGATCTGGCGAGTTTAATAAGGGTGAATTATATTTTCTCTTGCGACATATTCAAAATGTGTTTATTAAGTTTGCAATAATTATTTAGATAAACCAAATTTAGCTTTTAACAGCATTACAAGTTACGTCGATATTCCTTAATTTGGCTCAATAACATTATGGGAAAAGGGTTTATTGTACAAATGTGGCAACTCCTGTCTTGCTGGGAAAGAGAAAAAAAAGTGGTCTAGTTCACAGGCCTTTTGGGTGGGTTTTGAGTGGTCATTGTACTCCACATTTTGTACTTGACCTGGCAACCCTGTTGGTAACATTAGCTAGCTAGTTAGATAACGTTACACTCATACCCCCTTCCCCAAAATAACCTCAACATTAGCCGGTACAAATCACGGTTGTCACCGTCTAGCTGCATATTTAGCAGCTGTCTAGCTAGCTAATGTAACCTACAGAACGACTGTATGGCATGAAACTAATGTTATTCTAACATGCTTTTTTTTACTAACAGTTAGCTAGTTAACTAACGTTAGCTGGTGTACTTACCGGCAATCTAACGCAATACTAACTAACTGTACAAGTTAGTATGAAATGTCTTATCTTTTTTTAAACATTTTTTTTTTGGGTGCAAGGTTTACTGTTAATTTCATTTTCTCTGTTGATGTTGTTTATTTCACTCGCTTTGGCAACGTAAACATGTTTCCCATGCCAATAAAAGCTCCTTTGAATTGAATTGGATGTTAGCTAGTAACCTTACCAAACGATAGCTAGCTATAAACATGTTTCCCATGCCAATAAAAGCTCATTTGAATTGAATTGGATGTTAGCTAGTAAACCCTACCAAACGTTAGCTAGCTAACCCTTATCGGACTAGCTAGCTTGAGAGTTGATAGAAGTCATGGTTTCGACATCTGCAGGGGGGGGTTGGGGTACCGGGACATACACTGGAACAGCCAAGACAGGACAAAGAAAATGGAGCCAACCCGAAATGGACAATGCTAGCTAGTTACCTGCAGTTAAGGCAGCTTTCAAGGTATCTAGCAGTTAGCTGCTAACGTTACAGCTAAACCGGGTTAGCTCTGTACGCGATCTTTCCCTTTTGCACCTGGGATGCAATCGCTTTAAGTTAAAAAAGCCGTTAAAAAAAAAAAGATACGCCTAGGTTTCTTACCCACGCAGTTGATCAGTTTGTGCCGCCAGGAATCGAGTTCCCGCCGGAATCCTTTCCTTTCTACGGTGCATTTGTAGCTGCGGCACTGGGCAGCCATTCCTCCTCCTTCCCCCTGCTCTCTCTCTAGAGCTCTGCGTGACGTCACCAGGAGTCAACCCATAGTCAGCCTCCGACATCTCTCTCTCTCTCTCTCTCTCTCTCTCTCTCTCTCTCTCTCTCTCTCTCTCTCTCTCTCTCTCTCTCTCTCTCTCTCTCTCTCTCTCTCTCTCTCTCTCTCTCTGTCTCTCTCTCTCTCTCTCTCTCTCTCTCTGTCTCTCTCTCTCTCTCTCTCTCTCTCTCTCTCTCTCTCTCTCTCTCTCTCTCTCTCTCTCTCTCTCTCTCTCTCTCTCTCTCTCTCTCTCTCTCTCTCTCTGTCTCTCTCTCTCTCTCTCTCTCTCTCTCTCTCTCTCTCTCTCTCTCTCTCTGTCTCTCTCTCTCTCTCTCTCTCTCTCTCTCTCTCTCTCTCTCTCTCTCTCTCTCTCTCTCTCGTCTCTCTCTCTCTCTCTCTGTCTCTCTCTCTCTCTCTCTCTCTCTCTCTCTCTCTCTCTCTCTCTCTGTCTCTCTCTCTCTCTCTCTCTCTCTCTCTCTCTCTCTCTCTCTCTCTCTCTCTCTCTCTCTCTCTCTCTCTCTCTCTCTCTCTCTCTCTCTCTCTCTCTCTCTCTCTCTCTCTCTCTCTCTCTCTCTCTCTCTCTCTCTCTCTCTCTCTCTCTCTCTCTCTCTCTCTCTCTCTCTCTCTCTCTCTCTCTCTTCTCTCTCTCTCTCTCTCTCTCTCTCTCTCTCTCTCTCTCTCTCTCTCTCTCTCTCTCTCTCTCTCTCTCTCTCTCTCTCTCTCTCTCCCTCTCTCTCTCTCTCTCTCTCTCTCTCTCTCTCTCTCCTCTCTCTCTCTCTCTCTCTCTCTCTCTCTCTCTCTCTCTCTCTCTCTCTCTCTCTCTCTCTCTCTCTCTCTCTCTCTCTCTCTCTCTCTCTCTCTCTCTCTCTCTCTCTCTCTCCTCCCCCTCTCTCTCTCTCTCTCTCTCTCTCTCTCTCTCTCTCTCTCTCTCTCTCTCTCTCTCTCTCTCTCTCTCTCTCTCTCTCTCTCTCTCTCTCTCTCTCTCTCTCTCTCTCTCTCTCTCTCTCTCTCTCTCTCTCTCTCTCTCTCTCTCTCTCTCTCTCTCTCTCTCTCTCTCTCTCTCTCTCTCTCTCTCTCTCTCTGTATCTCTCTCTCTCTCTCTCTCTCTGTGTCTCAATTTTTTCAATTTTTCAATTTCAATTTAAGGGCTTTATTGGCATGGGAAACGTGTGTTAACATTGCCAAAAGCAAGTGAAGTAGATAGTAAACAAAAGTGAAATCAACAATAAATATTAACAGTAAACATTACACTCAGAAGTTTCAAAAGAATAAAGATATTTCAAATGTTATGTTATGTCTATATACAGTGTTGTAACAATGTGCAAATAGTTAAAGTACAAATGGGAAAATAAATCAACATAAATATGGGTTGTATTTACAATGGTGTTTGTTCTTCACTGGTTGCCCTTTTCTTGTGGCAACAGGTCACAAATCTTGCAGCTGTGATGGCACACTGTGTCTCTCTCTCTCTCTCTCTCTCTCTCTCTCTCTCTCTCTCTCTCTCTCTCTCTCTCTCTCTCTCTCTCTCTCTCTCTCTCTCTCTCTCTCTCTCAATTCGTTTTCAATTTAAGGGCTTTTATTGGCATGGGAAACATATGTTTACATTGCCAAAGCAAGTGAAATAGATAATAAACAAAAATGAACAGTAAACATTACACTCACAAAGTTTTCAGAAGAATAGAGACATTTCAAATGTCATATTATGGCTATGTACAATGTTACAGGCTGCCCTGTAGCTCAGTTGGTAGAGCATGGCGCTTGCAACGCCAGGGTTGTGGGTTCGTCTCCCATGGGGGGCCAGTATTAAAAATGTATGCACTAACTTTAAGTCGCTCTGGTTAAGAGCGTCTGCTAAATGACTTAAATGTGATAATGATCTCTCTGTCTCTTATCCCCAAGCACACACAATGTGTACATTGTACAGCAAGCAGAGAATCTGAATGCAGAGAATATGTCTCCTATTTTGGGGAGCTGGACAATGAAACAGATGGGGTGGCAGGTAGCTTAGTGGTTAAGAGCGTTGTGCCAGTAACCGAAAGGTCGCTGGTTCTAATCCCCGAGCCGACTAGGTGAAAAATCTGTCAATGTGCCCTTGAGCAAGGCACTTAACCCTAATTGCTCCTGTAAGTCGCTCTGGATAAGAGCGTCTGCTAAATGACTAAAATGTAAAATGAGTATTTATGGTTCAGTTGTGCTGTGTTTACACAGGAGCCTAATTCTGATATTTTTTGACCAATCAGATGAGATCTTTTGCAATATTGGTCTTCCTGTGTAAACGCAGCCTTTAGTAGCATATCTCTGGAGGCACACACACACACTCCAAGCCCCCAGCGACAGACCCTGAGATAGGGGTCTGTAGGTTATCATATATTGGGCCTGCGGTATAGTTTGAGCAACATTAAATGTATGCTTTGAAGCAAATGACACGAGAGGCTAATTTATAGTAGAGTAGAAGAAGGTGTGTTTTTATAATAATCACATATCATAATATGATATAATGTGAGTGCATGCATTTTTATATTGGGAGCACCAATGGGAGTCAAACCTTATGACTGGCGTTGTGAGCTCCACACTCTAACAACAGCACTAGACTACATCTTTCCATAGACCTTAGTGTTACACCACTAGACCACATCTTTCCATGGACCTTAGTGTTACACCACTAGACCCACATAGACCTTAGTTTTCCACTAGACCCCTTTAGTGTTACATCACTAGACTACATCTTTCCATAGACCTTAGTGTTACACCACTAGACTACATCTTTCCATAGACCTTAGTGTTACACCACTAGACCACATCTTTCCATAGACCTTAGTGTTACACCACTAGACCACATCTTTCCATAGACCTTAGTGTTACACCACTAGACCACATCTTTCCATGGACCTTAGTGTTACACCACTAGACCACATCTTTCCATAGACCTTAGTGTTACACCACTAGACCACATCTTTCCATAGACCCCTTAGTGTTACACCACTAGACCACATCTTTCCATAGACCTTAGTGTTACACCACTAGACCACATCTTTCCATAGACCTTAGTGTTACATCACTAGACCACATCTTTCCATAGACCCCTTAGTGTTACACCACTAGACCACATCTTTCCATGGACCTTAGTGTTACACCACTAGACCACATCTTTCCATGGACCTTAGTGTTACACCACTAGACCACACTTCCATAGACCTTAGTGTTACCACTAGACTTTTAGTAGTTACACCACTAGACCACATCTTTCCATAGACCTTAGTGTTACATCACTAGACCACATCTTTCCATAGACCTTAGTGTTACACCACTAGACCACATCTTTCCATAGACCTTAGTGTTACACCACTAGACCACATCTTTCCATAGACCTTAGTGTTACACCACTAGACCACATCTTTCCATAGACCTTAGTGTTACACCACTAGACCACATCTTTCCATAGACCTTAGTGTTACACCACTAGACCACATCTTTCCATAGACCTTAGTGTTACACCACTAGACCACATCTTTCCATAGACCTTAGTGTTACACCACTAGACCACATCTTTCCATAGACCTTAGTGTTACACCACTAGACCACATCTTTCCATAGACCTTAGTGTTACACACCACTAGACCACATCTTTCCATAGACCTTAGTGTTACATCACTAGACCACATCTTTCCATAGACCTTAGTGTTACATCACTAGACCACATCTTTCCATAGACCTTAGTGTTACATCACTAGACCACATCTTTCCATAGACCTTAGTGTTACACCACTAGACCACATCTTTCCATAGACCTTAGTGTTACATCACTAGACCACATCTTTCCATAGACCTTAGTGTTACATCACTAGACCACATCTTTCCATAGACCTTAGTGTTACATCACTAGACCACATCTTTCCATAGACCTTAGTGTTACATCACTAGACCACATCTTTCCATAGACCTTAGTGTTACACCACTAGACCACATCTTTCCATAGACCTTAGTGTTACACCACTAGACCACATCTTTCCATAGACCTTAGTGTTACACCACTAGACCACATCTTTCCATAGACCTTAGTGTTACACCACTAGACCACATCTTTCCATAGACCTTAGTGTTACACCACTAGACCACATCTTTCCATAGACCTTAGTGTTACACCACTAGACCACATCTTTCCATAGACCTTAGTGTTACACCACTAGACCATATCTTTCCATGGACCTTAGTGTTACAACCACTAGACCACATCTTTTCCTTATGTTACACCACTAGACCACATCTTTCCATAGACCTTAGTGTTACACCACTAGACCACATCTTTCCATGGACCTTAGTGTTACACCACTAGACCACACCACATCTTTCCATAGACCTTAGTGTTACACCACTAGACCACATCTTTCCATGGACCTTAGTGTTACACCACTAGACCACATCTTTCCATAGACCTTAGTGTTACATCACTAGACCACATCTTTCCATGGACCTTAGTGTTACACCACTAGACCACATCTTTCCATGGACCTTAGTGTTACATCACTAGACCACATCTTTCCATAGACCTTAGTGTTACATCACTAGACCACATCTTTCCATAGACCCCTTAGTGTTACATCACCTAGACCACATCTTTCCATAGACCTTAGTGTTACATCACTAGACCACATCTTTCCATAGACCTTAGTGTTACACCACTAGACCACATCTTTCCATAGACCTTAGTGTTACATCACTAGACCACATCTTTCCATAGACCTTAGTGTTACACCACTAGACCACATCTTTCCATAGACCTTAGTGTTACACCACTAGACCACATCTTTCCATAGACCTTAGTGTTACACCACTAGACCACATCTTTCCATGGACCTTAGTGTTACACCACTAGACCACATCTTTCCATAGACCTTAGTGTTACACCACTAGACCACATCTTTCCATAGACCTTAGTGTTACACCACTAGACCACATCTTTCCATGGACCTTAGTGTTCTCCTACATTAAAGTCTTCCAACACAACACAGTTTGTCGTAGGCCTACATGCTGACTTCTCTTACTGCTGTGTGTGTGTGCGTGTGACGCTACGCAATGTGTGTGTGCGTGTGACGTCTCGGCCTATGTTGTGTGGTGTAGGCATGTTGTGTATTTTTTTTTAAATCCGCAATTCTCAATTGAACCACTAGATGGCAGAAGAGACCTGTGTGTTTTCATAAAGACTTGTGACTGAACGAGAGCTTGTTCAGAGGGTATGAATGAATGGAGTTCGAATAGATATATATATACACTGTACTTCAACATGTAGGCTATCTATGATTAACATGATATAATTCACAGTCAATGGATAACATATCAGTCCTTGGGTTGAGGGAGAAGAGGGACATTCTAGAGAAATCCTAGCAAACCAAAATTAGTCCTGTAAATGTTCCCAGAACATTCGTTTGATCGCGGCAAATGTTCTCATAACACAAAAACTGTCCAGTCGTTCTGATGATTGTAGAATGTTTGTATAAAACATTTGACTGATGTTACAAGAACGTTCCTAAAACACATTTAGTGTGTTATTTAAAGGTTCCCAGGTTGTGGGAACAGTCTGGTGGGGATATCACAAAAGATATGTTCCGAAAACACAGAAACTGTCTGGTTGTGCGGATGATTCTACAATGTTTAGTTTAGGGTACAAAAAAACATTTACCTGATGTTGCAAGAACGTTCCTAGAACACATTTAGTCTGTTCTTTAAATGTTCCCAGAATGTTTCTTTAGGTTGTGGGAACATTGTGGGGATAAGACACGAGATAGGTTCCCAACACACAAACACTCTCCAGGGTGCACAAAACATTCCTTTGATTTTGCAAGAATGTTGACAGAACAGCCTTTCAGAGTTCTTTACAAGAGATAGGTTCCCAACACACAAAATATGCTCAGCTGTTTGATTTGATTTATTAGGAGCCCCATTAGCCGACGCCAATGGAGACAGCTAGTCTTACTGGGGTCCGACACATAATGAAAAAGACATTACAGACAAAATACTTTACAATTGACATACATTTAAAAACATGTACATGTAGTGTGTGGGTGCATCTATCAGTTCCACATACATGTCAGTACATACACACAACAAGGTCACATGGGGGAGAGGCGTTGTGCCGTGAGGTGTTGCTTTATTTGTTTTGTGAAACCAGGTTTTCTGTTCACTTGGTCTATATAAGATGGAAGGGAGTTCCATGCATTCATGGCTCTGTATTTATTTTTATGTATTTTATTTTACCTTTATTTAACTAGGCAGGTCAGTAGAACAAATTCTTATTTACAATGACGGCCTACACCGGCCAAACCCGGACGACGCTGGGCCAATTGTATAATACTGTACGTTTCCTTGAATTTGTTCTGGACCTGGGGACTGTGAAAAGACCCCTGGTGGCATGTGTGGTGGGGTAAGTGTGTGTGTCAGTGCTGTGAAAAGACCCCTGGTGGCATGTCTGGTGGGGTAAGTGTGTGTGTGTCAGTGCTGTGAAAAGACCCCTGGTGGCATGTCTGGTGGGGTAAGTGTGTGTGTCAGTGCTGTGAAAAGACCCCTGGTGGCATGTCTGGTGGGGTAAGTGTGTGTGTCAGTGCTGTGAAAAGACCCCTGGTGGCATGTCTGGTGGGGTAAGTGTGTGTGTGTCAGTGCTGTGTGTAAGTTGACTTCGCAAACAATTTGGAATTTCCAACACATTGTTTCTTTTAAAAACAAGAAGTGATGCAGTCAGTCTCTCCTCAACTCTTAGCCAAGAGAGACTGGCATGCATAGTATTAATATCAGTCCTCTGATTACAATGAAGAGCAAGACGTGCCGCTCTGTTCTGGGCCAGCTGCAGCTTAACTAGGTCTTTCTTTGCAGCACTCGACCTCACGACTGGACAATAATCAAGATAAGATCAAACTAGAGCCTGCAGGACTTGCTTTGTGGAGTGTGGTGTCAAAAGCAGAGCAACTCTTTAGTACGGACAGACCTCTCCCCATCTTAACAACCATTGAATCTATATGTTTTGACCATGACAGTTTACAATCTAAGGTAACACCAAGTAATTTAGTCTCTTCAACTTGTTCAACAGCCACACCATTCATTACCAGATTCAGCTGAGGTCTAGAACTTAGGGAATGATTTGTACCAAATACAATGTTCTTAGTTTTAGAGATGTTCAGGACCAGTTTATTACTGGCCACCCATTCCAAAACAGACTGCAACTCTTTGTTAAGGGTTTCAGTGACTTCATTAGCTGTGGTTGCTGATGCGTATATGGTTGAATCATCAGCATACATGGACACACATGCTGTTTAATGCCATTGGCAGGTCATTGGTAAAAAGAGTAGAGGGCCTAGAGAGCTGCCCTGCGGTACACCACACTCTACATGTTTGACATTAGAGAAGCTTCCATTAAAGAAACCCCCCTGAGTTCTATTAGATATACTGAACAAAAATATAACTGCAACATGCAACAATTTCAACCATTTAACTGAGTTACAGTTCATATAAGGAAATCAGTGAATTTTAAGATATTCATTACGCCCTAATCTGTGGATTTCACATGACTGGGCAGGGGTGCAGCCATGGGTGGGAGCCAAGGCCAGCCAATCAGAATTCGTTTTTCCAAACAAAAGGCCATTATTACAGACAGAAATACTCCTCAGTTTCATCAACTGTCCGGGTGGCTGGTCTCAGATGATCCCGCAGGTGAATGTGGAGGTCCTGGGCTGACGTGGTTACACGTGGTCTGCGGTTGTGAAGCCAGTTGGATGTACTGCCAAATTCTTTAAAATGACGTTGGAGGCGGCTTATGGTAGTGAAATGAACATTCACTTATCTGGCTCTGGTGGACATTCCTGCAGTCAACATGCCAATTGCATGCTCCCTCAAAACTTGAGACATCTGTGGCATTGTGTTGTGTGACAAAACTGCACATTTTAGAGTGTCCTTTTATTGTCCCCAGCACAAGGTGCACCTGTGTAATGGCATGTCATTAGTAAAGATTGAAAAATGTAAGGGGCCTAGACAGCTGCCCTGGGGAATGCCTGATTCTACCTGGATTTTGTTGGAGAGGCTTCCATTAAAGAACACCCTCTGTGTTCTGTTAGACAGGTAACTCTTTATCCACAATATAGCAGGGGGTGTAAAGCCATAACACATACGTTTTTCCAGCAGCAGACTATGATCGATAATGTCAAAAGCCGCACTGAAGTCTAACAAAACAGCCCCTACAATCTTTTTATCATCAATTTCTCTCAGCCAATCATCAGTCATTTGTGTAAGTGCTGTGCTTGTTGAATGTCCTTCCCTATAAGCATGCTGAAAGTTTGTTGTCAATTTGTTTACTGTAAAATAGCATTGTATCTGGTCAAACACAATTTGTTCCAAAAGTTTACTAAGGGTTGGTAACAGGCTGATTGGTCGGCTATTTGAGCCAGTAAAGGGGGCTTTACTATTCTTAGGTAGCGGAATGACTTTTGCTTCCCTCCAGGCCTGAGGGCACACACTTTCTAGTAGGCTTAGATTGAAGAGATGGCAAATAGGAGTGGCAATATCGTCCGCTATCATCATCAGTAATTTTCCATCCAAGTTGTCAGACCCCGGTGGCTTGTCATTGTTGATAGACAACAATCATTTTTTCACTTCTTCCACACTCACTTTACGGAATTCAAAATTACGCTTGTCTTTCATAATTTGGTCAAGATATACTTGGATGTGTAGTGTCAGCGTTTGTTGCTGGCATGTCATGCCTAAGTTTGCTAATCTTGCCAATGAAAAAATAATTAAAGTAGTTGGCAATATCAGTTGGTTTTGTGATGAATGAGCCATCTGATTCAATGAATGATGGAGCTGAGTTTGCCTTTTCCCCAAAAATTTCATGTAAAGTGCTCCAAAGCTTTTTACTATTACATTTACATTTTAGTCATTTAGCAGACGCTCTTATCCAGAGCGACTTACAGTTAGTGAGTGCATACATTGTTTTATATTTTTTCAGACTGGCCCCCCCCTGGGAATCAAACCCACAACCCTGGCGTTGCAAACGCCATACTCTACCAACTGAGCTACACGGGACTGTATGGCTACAATATTGTGATCACTACATCCGATGGATTTGGATACTGCTTTCAAGCAAATTTCTGCAGCATTAGTAAAGATGTGATCAATACATGTTGATGATTTCATTCCTGTGCTGTTTGTAACTTTTCTGGTAGGTTGACTGATAACCTGAATCAAGGTCACCCAGGCATATACCTCTCTGTTGATATCACATATTTCAAGCATTTTTCTTGAGTGACTGGCAGCTTGATAGCAGCTTCCCAACATGGGAAGCCACAGAAGCCAGGTGAGGCAGATGAACCTGTAGCCATATTTAAATCACATGAGAAAGTCTCTTCTTTCTCTGTTGATATCACATACATTTATTTCAAGCAAATTTCACACCTTGTATTGCTACCACTGTATTATCCAGATACTAAGTGACTGTTAGCACTTGGTGGTCTATAGAAGCTTCCCACCAGTGAATGGGCTTTAGGTGATTTGCAGATGAACCTGCAGCCATATTACTTCAACAGTATTTAACATGAGATCCTCTCTAATCTTTACAGGAATGTGTTTCTGAATATAAACAGCAACACCTCAAAAACCATTGGCATTTATATATATTTCTGCATAATGTTATAACCTTGTATTGCAATTACACACCACTGTATCAAATCAAAGGGATATTATCTAAGTAGTTTCAGAGATAGTCAGAATATGGTGAGCTGCACACAGTGGACTTACTGCGGGGGGCACAACGCCTCAGTGCCCGAACAGTGTAACTCTGGTTCATAGAATCCGTCACATGATTACTCCATCCAATATCTGTAGGATCAGCAGAGGCATTCAGGGCAGTTAGAGGGACATACATTAGGTTACTTATATTGTGTCTACTGACGCCCCTGGTGTAATGAACATTTGCTGTAGCATTTTGACAACTCTGCGCCACAATGGTAGGGATTAGCTGAGCTGGGCTTGGGTCATTGATAAGTCGTTGTCTCAACGCAGCCTTATAATGCTGTGAAAGGATCCAGGAACCTAAATGATTTGCGTGGATCCCATACTCCTAATAAAATGTGTTTTGTCAACAAAAGTTACACCCATTTGAGCTGCAATAATCACGTAGCCAGTTGTGAAGAGAGAATCCTGCTAAAGCGTTCAATGCCACGATTCAGAGAGGGCACAGGGCCAGATATGATGGGTCTTTTGTTAGTGTCTAGCAGAGAGTCAATCAGCTCTTTAAAATCCAGTTTCAACTGTTCAGAGCTGCCCTTCATAATGTCATTAAAACCCACATGGACAACGATTGAAGCTATTTCCATGTCCTGACATAGTCCATTCGGGAGCAGCTTAGTAATGTAATTTACTCGAACTCCGGGACAGGACATTGTTTTTGCACCAGGAACGGTCCCATTTCTTACCATGGAGCTGCCCAAAATCACGGCTGGTGAGAAGGACGAGGAAATCCGCCCACTCCCACGCTTCACAGGATTCTGAGAACCCTTTATGGACGGGCGAGAGGCAGGATAACTTGAGCCCGTTGCTCCCAGCGCCTGGTGCAGGCCTCCGACAGATGGAGAAGCCCCGCTCGATCCAGAGCAGGGACGGAAGGTTGCCGACTTCGACTTCTAAATCGTAGTAGTAGGCACTGTGGCCGCAGACACAGACACCCCCAGCGACGAAGGTGCAGGAAGATCAGGCTCCAGGACGGCAAAGCTATTCGTTGCTTGTATCCGCTCCGGGCCTCTCGTTTGGGAGTGTAGGCTGCTTTGCGGGAGGCCGCTGTCCGGGACCTCCGGGCAACACCGGCCAGTCGGATAACGACAAATGACAAGGCGGAGATGCATCCAACAAGCGCGAACGCCGGCCAACCACCGGCGTAGAACATTTTAACATTCCACTCTGCGTTTTCCCCAGTTTCTTACGTAGGCTGGCGACCTGCGTGATCAAGGAAGCCACCTCAAGCCTATAATCCTCGGCAAGCAAACAATTGCCACATTGGAACTCTGAGTGATCCGGTTTGTCCTGAAACAAAGCGTAGTAGATACAGCTCCTACAGAACTGGAACCGTTCATTTACTTCTCCAAAGAGGGCTCCATTGGAAAACTAATCTGGTACCAACTTCGTTAACTTGATGGCTAGCAGCTTAGCGTCTCTGGACTATGGACTCACTCAGATTAGCGTCTCTGGACTATGGACTCACTCAGATTAGCGTCTCTGGACTATGGACTCACTCAGATTAGCGTCTCTGGACTATGGACTCACTCAGATTAGCGTCTCTGGACTATGGACTCACTCAGATTAGCGTCTCTGGACTATGGACTCACTTTGTGTGAAATAATAGGGGTTGACATGATGTTTTTAATGACTAACCCTTCCTCTGTCCCCCATACATACAACATATGTAAGGTCCCTCAGTCAAGTATTGAATTTCAAGCACAGATTCAACTACAAAGACCAGGGATCTTTTAGAAAGCCTCATAAAGAAGGGCAGTGATTGGTAGATGGGTAACAATAACACATCAGACATTGAATATCTCTTTAAGCATGGTCAAGTTAATAATTATCCTGTGGGTGATGTATTAAACCACCCAGACACATCAAAGATGCAGTCGTCCTTCTGAACTGAGTTGCAGGGCAGGAAGGAAACTGCTTAGGGATGCCACCATGAGGCCATCGGTGATTGTAAAACAGCTACAGAGTTCAATGGCTGTGACGGGAGAAAACTGAGGATGGATCAACAACATAGTAGTGACTCCACAATAACGACTTAAATGACAGAGTGAAAAGAAGAATACAAATATACAGAATAAAACAATTATTCCAAAACATGCAACTAGGGACTAAAGTAATACTGAAGAAAATAAACAGAGCAAAGGAATATACTATTTTTGGCCTAAATGCGATGCCTCATGTTTGGGGCAAATCCAACACAACACATCACTGAGTAACTGCCTCCTTATTTTCAAGCACGGTGGTGGCTGCATCATGTTATGGGTATGCTTGACATCGGCAAATACTGAGGAGTTTTTCAGGATAAAAAAAAAGAAACGGGATGGAGCTAAGAACAGACAAAATCCTAGATGAAAACCTGGTTCAGTCTGCTTTTCACCAGACACTGGGAGAGGAATTCACCTTTCAGCAGGACAATAACCTACAACACAAGGCCAAATCTACACTGGAGTGGCTTACCTAGAAGACAGTGAATGTTACTGAGTGGCGAAGATACAGTTTTTGACTTAAATCTGCTTGAAAATCTATGGAAAGACCTTGACAGAGCTTGAAGAATGTTGAAAAGAATAATGGGCCATTTTAATCCCACTTTGTAACACAATAAAATGTTAAGAAATCCAAGGTGAAGCTTTCTATAGGGCATACAGTGACTTTCTATATACAGGGCATAAACATCCCCTTAAGTTCCTCTCCAGATTCAATGGCAATTCATATTTGAATAATTTATTGTAGGTTATATAGAGACAAATGGCATTTTAATTTCATTCACAGGACATTTGAACTGCATTTAATCATATAAACACAACCATCTTTTTTTGCACACATTTGAACAGCATTAAAAAACAACAACGTAATATATATATATATATATATATTTTTTTACAGTTAATCTAAATTCTGCATATCTGACTGGTTTTATTAATCTGGATGAAATAAAGAAATCCTCTCTTTTTAGTAGATTATATCTGAGCCTCATTATCAGTTTTTTTTCCATGGATAATGAATATGTGGGGATTGAACATGCGATCTTCAGCTCTGCAGCCAGATCATTAACCCTCTGCACCACCAGGGGAGCTGTGGTATTGTGTTTTAGTTTTCTTCTTCTTCAGTCTAAAATGGTCAATCAGGACACAACACAATTCCTATTAAAATGTTCCCACCACCTAATGAAACATTTTGACAACCTTTAAAGAACAGACAAAATGTCTTCTGGGAACGATTCTTGCAACATCAGGTGAATGTTTTATACAAACATTGTATAATCATCAATGCGACTGGACAGTTTTTGTGTTATGTGAACAATTTGCTACAATTTTGCTACATTTGAACCAATTTTGGTTTGCTGGTAAAACATCACTGGTACATTGTGTTACTACATTACCTGGAAACCTAATGACAACCTCTGGGGAATGTTATGTGGTGGTTGTTACAGATGCTGTGCACAACAATTTAGTGAATGTTAGGACAACATTCCAAGGATATTTCATTTAAAACATTAAAACATCATAATGTTAGATAAAACCCTAACTAGAACTTAATGGGAATCTGCTACATGGATATTATTATGCTTTCTTTATGCTTTTCCATGACCAGACACTTGAGAAAAGAACCAGACAGATAGACATATAGAGAGATAGACAGATAGTGTGTGTGTTTGTGGGAGAGAGAGAGAGAGAGAGAGAGAGAGAGAGACTGATAAAGGGAGAGATTGATAGAGAGAGAGAGAGAGAGAGAGAGAGAGAGACTGATAAAGGGAGAGATTGAGAGAGAGAGAGAGAGAGAGAGAGAGAGAGAGAGAGAGAGAGAGAGAGAGAGAGAGAGAGAGAGAGAGAGAGAGAGACTGATGAAGGGAGAGATTGATAGAGAGACTGATAAAGGGAGAGATTGATAGAGAGAGAAAGGGACAGGGAGAAAGGGGAGAGGTAGAGGTTGAAAGAGACAGCAACTGTCAGGTCTCCAGCTGGAATGCGTTGTCACGGTGACTTAGAGCGCCGTCGTCGTGGAGATGGTGATGAAAGACGGCGGCCTGGTGAAGGGCATTCTGGGCCGGAGCGTGACCAACGGCACACAGACACACACACACACACACACACAAAGCCCCCTTCTCTGCCCTGGGGATAGAGTTGTTTATGAACAGGGTCTGAGCTGTGTGTGTGTCTAAGTGCGAACAGTAGCCTGAGCCTCCACTGATATGAGCAGCGTGTTTGTGTTAAGCGAGGATATTCT
>CM072220.1:4665630-4675630 GCA_036851935.1 Coregonus suidteri
CATATTTGAGCAGACCCACAGACAGACAGACAAACAGACAGGCAGGCCCACAGGCAGAGGGCCAGACAGACAGACAGACAGACAGAGAGGCAGCAGTACCATCAGATACCTCTAGGGGCGCTGGGTGGTGGTAGTTTCACTGCAGCATGTGTATTAGGCAGACAGATGCCTTCCATTTGGCTAGCCAATCCATTGCATTGTAACAAAAAGCAGTGCTATGATTGATCAATAAGGCCGCCAATCATATTTGAGTAGATTTGCGAGCACACAAAGATCATATCACTCAAGCACAGAAGCATTTGGAGAGAGCACAGGCCGTGAGTAGGGAGATGCCTGCTCAACACTTCATTTCATGAGTAGGGAGATGCCTGCTCAACACTTCATTTCATGAGTAGGGAGATGCCTGCTCAACACTTCATTTCATGAGTAGGTAGATGCCTGCTCAACACTTCATTTCATGAGTAGGGAGATGCCTGCTCAACACTTCATTTCATGAGTAGGGAGATGCCTGCTCAACACTTCATTTCATGAGTAGGGAGATGCCTGCTCAACACTTCATTTCATGAGTAGGGAGATGCCTGCTCAACACTTCATTTCATGAGTAGGGAGATGTCTGCTCAACACTTCATTTCATGAGTAGGGAGATGCCTGCTCAACACTTCATTTCATGAGTAGGGAGATGCCTGCTCAACACTTCATTTCATGAGTAGGGAGATGCCTGCTCTACACTTCATTTCTTGCACTCAGATCCACTTTCTGGGCGCGCAGCATTTTTTGTCTGAGCTCAACTCTCTCAGCTCATCAACATGATCCTCTGCACCCTTCGAACTGTGAAAGGACGCCACGTCCAGCCACTATAGAATTAACACCCAGCAGCAGCACTGTTAATAGAAACAGGATTGATACAGTAGAAAAGCACCACAACTGGGATTCTGACGCACGTGTTTAGGTGTTCACACGGGCTTTACTGCTATATAACACACTGACTTTACTGCTATATAACACACTGGCTTTACTGCTATATAAACACACTGACTTTACTGCTATATAACACACTGGCTTTACTGCTATATAACACACTGACTTTACTGCTATATAAACACACTGGCTTTACTGCTATATAACACACTGACTTTACTGCTATATAACACACTGGCTTTACTGCTATATAACAGCACTGACTTTACTGCTATATAACACACTGACTTTACTGGTATATAAACACACTGACTTTACTGCTATATAACACACTGATTTTACTGCTATATAACACACTGACTTTACTGCTATATAACACACTGACTTTACTGCTATATAACACACTGACTTTACTGGTATATAAACACACTGACTTTACTGCTATATAACACACTGGCTTTACTGCTATATAACACACTGACTTTACTGCTATATAACACACTGACTTTACTGCTATATAACACACTGACTTTACTGGTATATAAACACACTGACTTTACTGCTATATAACACACTGACTTTACTGCTATATAACACACTGGCTTTACTGCTATATAACGCACTGACTTTACTGCTATATAACACACTGACTTTACTGGTATATAAACACACTGACTTTACTGCTATATAACACACTGACTTTACTGGTATATAAACACACTGACTTTACTGCTATATAACGCACTGACTTTACTGCTATATAACACACTGACTTTACTGGTATATAAACACACTGGCTTTACTGCTATATAAACACACTGACTTTACTGCTATATAACACACTGACTTTACTGCTATATAACACACTGACTTTACTGCTATATAACACACTGACTTTACTGCTATATAACACACTGACTTTACTGCTATATAACACACTGACTTTACTGCTATATAACACACTGACTTTACTTTAACAACACTGACTTTACTGCTATATAAACACACTGACTTTACTGCTATATAACTGACACTGACTTTACTGCTATATAACACACACTGACTTTACTGCTATATAACACACTGACTTTACTGCTATATAACACACTGACTTTACTGCTATATAACACACTGCTGACTTTAACACTGACTTTACTGCTATATAACACACTGACTTTACTGCTATATAACACACTGACTTTACTGCTATATAACACACTGGCTTTACTGCTATATAACACACTGGCTTTACTGCTATATAACACACTGGCTTTACTGCTATATAACACACTGGCTTTACTGCTATATAAACACACTGACTTTACTGCTATATAAACACTGACACTGACTTTACTGCTATATAACACACTGACTTTACTGGCTATATAAACACACTGACTTTACTGCTATATAACACACTGACTTTACTGCTATATAACACACTGACTTTTACTGCTATATAACACACTGACTTTACTGCTATATAACACACTGACTTTACTGCTATATAACACACTGGCTTTACTGCTATATAACACACTGACTTTACTGGTATATAACACACTGACTTTACTGGTATATAAACACACTGACTTTACTGCTATATAACACACTGACTTTACTGCTATATAACACACTGACTTTACTGGTATATAAACACACTGACTTTACTGCTATATAACACACTGACTTTACTGCTATATAACACACTGACTTTACTGCTATATAACACACTGACTTTACTGCTATATAACACACTGGCTTTACTGCTATATAACACACTGACTTTACTGCTATATAACACACTGACTTTACTGCTATATAACACACTGACTTTACTTTACTGCTATATAACACACTGACTTTACTGCTATATAACACACTGACTTTACTGCTATATAACACACTGACTTTACTGCTATATAACACACTGACTTTACTGCTATATAACACACTGACTTTACTGCTATATAACACACTGACTTTACTGCTATATAACACACTGACTGACTTTACTGCTATATAACACACTGACTTTACTGCTATATAACACACTGACTTTACTGCTATATAACACACTGACTTTACTGCTATATAACACACTGACTTTACTGCTATATAACACACTGACTTTACTGCTATATAACACACTGACTTTACTGCTATATAACACACTGGCTTTACTGCTATATAACCCACTGGCTTTACTGCTATACAACACACTGACTTTACTGCTATATAACACACTGGCTTTACTGCTATATAACACACTGACTTTACTGCTATATAACACACTGACTTTACTGCTATATAACACACTGGCTTTACTGCTATATAACACACTGACTTTACTGCTATATAACACACTGACTTTACTGCTATATAACACACTGACTTTACTGCTATATAACACACTGACTTTACTGCTATATAACACACTGACTTTACTGCTATATAACACACTGACTTTACTGCTATATAACACACTGGCTTTACTGCTATATAACACACTGACTTTACTGCTATATAACACACTGACTTTACTGCTATATATTACACTGACTTTACTGCTATATAACACACTGACTTTACTGCTATATAACACACTGGCTTTACTGCTATATAACACACTGACTTTACTGCTATATAACACACTGGCTTTACTGCTATATAACACACTGGCTTTACTGCTATATAACACACTGACTTTACTGCTACATAACACACTGACTTTACTGCTATATAACACACTGACTTTACTGCTATATAACACACTGACTTTACTGCTATATAACACACTGGCTTTACTGCTATATAACACACTGACTTTACTGCTATATAACACACTGACTTTACTGCTATATAACACACTGGCTTTACTGCTATATAACACACTGACTTTTACTGCTATATAACACACTGACTTTACTGCTATATAACACACTGACTTTACTGCTATATAACACACTGACTTTACTTTACTGCTATATAACACACTGGCTTTACTGCTATATAACACACTGACTTTTGACTTTACTGCTATATAACACACTGACTTTACTGCTATATAACACACTGACTTTACTGCTATATAACACACTGACTTTACTGCTATATAACACACTGACTTTACTGCTATATAACACACTGACTGGACTGACTGGACTGACTGGACTGACTGACTGACTGGCTGACTGGCTGACTGGACTGATTGACTGACTGGCTGGCTGGCTGGACTGACTGGCTGACTGGACTGACTGGCTGACTGGCTGACTGGACTGACTGGACTGGACTGGCTGGCTGGCTGACTGGCTGGCTGGCTGACTGACTGACTGGCTGACTGGCTGGCTGACTGACTGGCTGACTGGCTGGCTGGCTGACTGACTGGCTGACTGGCTGACTGGCTGGCTGGCTGACTGACTGGACTGACTGACTGACTGGACTGACTGGCTGACTGGCTGACTGGCCTGACTGACTGGACTGGCTGGCTGGCTGACTGGCTGGCTGGCTGACTGGCTGACTGGCTGACTGACTGGCTGACTGGCTGACTGACTGGCTGGCTGGCTGGCTGACTGGCTGGCTGACTGACTGACTGGCTGACTGACTGACTGGCTGACTGGCTGACTGACTGACTGACTGACTGGCTGGCTGGCTGACTGGCTGACTGGCTGGCTGGCTGGCTGACTGACTGGCTGGCTGACTGGCTGACTGGCTGACTGATTGACTGGCTGATTTGCTGACTAACTGACTGACTGACTGGCTGACTGGCTGACTGGCTGACTGACTGGCTGACTGACTGACTGACTGACTGGCTGGCTGGCTGACTGACTGGCTGACTGGCTGACTGGCTGACTGACTGACTGACTGACTGACTGACTGGCTGACTGGCTGACTGACTGACTGACTGGCTGGCTGGCTGACTGACTGACTGGCTGACTGGCTGACTGACTGACTGTAGCGGGGTTGTGTTAGTAATTAAACCTGTCTAACAACCTCTGAGCTGTACCAGAACTAAGCCACACCTCAGTTTAATAGTTCAATCCCTCCAATATGATCAGATGGTTTCCAAACCCACTAGTTTGAGCCCCTCCGGAGCCCTGGTGTTGCTGCATGGAAATAATATCATGAAAAAGAAAGGAATTTGGATGCAAGGCAAATGAATATGGCAATGATTATAGTCTATGGAGTAAACTAGGGGTTATAGTCTGGAGTAAACTAGGTGTTTTCCATCCATGACTGTGTGTGTGTTGACTGATGTGTGTGTGTGTGTGTGTGTGTGTGTGTGTGTGTGTGTGTGTGTGTGTGTGTGTGTGTCTGTGTGTGTGTGTGTGTGTGTGGGAAAAGAAATATACATAAATATGGGTTGTATTTACAATGGTGTTTGTTCTTCACTGGTTGCCCTTTTCTTGTGGCAACAGGTCACAAATCTTGCTGCTGTGATGGCACACTGTGGTATTTCACCCAATAGATAAGAGAGTTTATCAAAATTGGGTTTGTTTTCGAATTCTTTGTGGATCGCTGTAATCTGAGGGAAATATGTGTCTCTAATATGGTCATACATTTGGCAGGAGGTTAGGAAGTGCAGCTCAGTTTCCACCTCATTTTGTGGGCAGTGTGTCACACCCTGGCTCTGGGGACTCTATATGTTGAGCCAGGGTGTGTAAGTTCTATGTGTTTTTGTTCTATGGTGTATTCTATGGGTGCTATTTCTATGTTGGCCAGAGTGGCTCCCAATCAGAGGCAACGAGTGTCAGCTGTTGCGGGTTGTCTCTGATTGGGAGCCATATTTAAACGGTCTGTTTTCCCTTTGTGTTTGTGGGATCTTGTTTCCGTTTTGGTTTGTTGTCGTGTCGGTTGTGTTATACCGAGGACGTCACGTTTTCGTTTTGTTGTTTTGTTCGTGCATTCATTAAATAAATAAATATGTTTGCAACTAACGCTGCGCATTGGTCTACTCTCTATAACGATCGTGACACAGTGTGCACATAGCCTGTCTTCTCTTGAGAGCCAGGTCTGCCTACGGCGGCCTTTCTCAATAGCGAGGCTATGCTCACTGAGTCTGAACATAGTCAAAGCTTTCCTTCATTTTGGGTCAGTCACAGTGGTCAGGTATTCTGCCACTGTGTACTCTCTGTTTAGGGCCAAATAGCATTCTAGTTTGCTCTGTTTTTTTGTTAATTCTTTCCAATGTTTCAAGTAATTCTCTTTTTGTTTTCTCGTGATTTGGTTGGGTCTAATTGTGTTGTTGTTGTCCTGGGGCTCTGTGGGGTCTTTTTGTGTTCTCTCTCTCTCTCTCTCTCTCTCTCTCTCTCTCTCTCTCTCTCTCTCTCTCTCTCTCTCTCTCTCTCTCTCTCTCTCTCTCTCTCTCTCTCTCTCTCTCTCTCTCTCTCTCTCTCTCTCTCTCTCTCTCTCTCTCTCTCTCTCTCTCTCTCTCTCTCTCTCTCTCTCTCTCTCTCTCTCTCTCTCTCTCTCTCTCTCTCTCTCTCTCTCTCTCTCTCTCTCTCTCTCTCTCTCTCTGTCTGTGTCTCTCTCTCTCTCTCTCTCTCTCTCTCTCTCTGTCTCTCTCTCTCTCTCTCTCTCTCTCTCTGTGTCTCTCTCTCTCTCTCTCTCTCTCTGTCTCTCTCTCTCTCTCTCTCTCTCTCTCTCCTCTCTCTCTCTCTCTCTCTCTCTCTCTCTCTCTCTCTCTGTTCACCCCCAGGCTCTAGTAATTTCTGTGCTTTTTTGTTTTTAATTCTACATCATGAAACACAGCCCAATCTGGCCGTTATACCATCATGACCACCTAATCATCCCCAGCTTCCAATTGGCTCATTCATCCCCCCTCCTCTCCCCTGTAACTATTCCCCAGGTTGTTGCTGTAAATGATAATGTGTACTCAGTCAACTGACCTGGTAAAATAAGGGTAAAATAAAAAATAATAATATGGACATCATCATTCTGGAACATTCTGGAACATTCTGGAACATGGAGGTTATTCTAAAACCTGATTAGTGTTGTTGATTCTGCCTGCATGTTCAAATGGTTCCAATAAGCTGACGGTTGGTTGGTTGGATGTTCACATGGTCCTAATAAGCTGACGGTTGGTTGGTTGGTTGGATGTTCACATGGTCCTAATAAGCTGACGGTTGGTTGGTTGGTTGGATGTTCACATGGTCCTAATAAGCTGACGGTTGGTTACGGAGTTGGTTGTCGTTGGGATGTTCGCATAGGTCCTAATACAGGCTGACGGTTGGTTGGTTGGCAATGGATGTTCACATAGGTCCAAATAACTGAGGTTGGTTGGTTGGTTGGATGTTCACATGGTCCTAATAAGCTGAGGCCACAGGTTTGGTTGGTTGGTTGGATGTTCACGAGTGGCTCCTAACAAAAGCTGGCAGCAGGTGATTAGAAGAGGAGTCAGGCAATACAGGAGGGTAAATCACTGAAGCCGGAGTCGGCCAGAGTTCGAGCCGTCGTACACAGTTGCGCGGAGCAGCGACGGAACAACATACAGGCACAGGGCGAGCCGGAAACGGCCCCGGCAATACAAGGTACGAGTAGCTCCAACAAAAGATGCGGAGCAGGGCGAGCCGGAGTCGGCCAGGAGGACGCGGAGCAGGGCGAGCCGGAGTCGGCCAGGAGGACGCGGAGCAGGGCGAGCCGGAGTCGGCCAGGAGGACGCGGATCAGGGCGAGCCGGGGACGGCCAGGAGGACGTGGAGCAGGGCGAGCCGGATGGCGACCAGGAGGACGTGGAGCAGGGCGAGCCGGATGGCGACGGTGGATATCCCTCACTGGGACCCAGCACCGTTCCTCCGGACCGTACCCCTCCCACTCCACGAGGTACTGAAGGCCCCCACCTGACGCCTCGAATCCAGGACGGAATGGACAGAGTACGCCGGGGCCCCCTCGATGTCCAGAGGAGGTGGAGGGAACTCCCGCACCTCAGACTCCTGGAGCGGACCAGCCACCACCGGCCTGAGGAGAGACACATGAAACGAGGGGTTAATACTGTAATCAGGGGGAATAATAACCTATAGGTGACCTCTTTGATTCTCCTCAGGACTTTGAACGGCCCCACAAACCGCGGGCTTAGCTTCCGGCAGGGCAGGTCAGAGGGGCAGATTCCGGGTCTAGAGCCAGACCCGATCCCCCGGTATGAAGACCGGGGCCTCACTGCGGTGGCGGTCAGACACGTTCCACCTGCCTATTAGACACGGGGTGGAACCCAGAGGTCAGGCTGACCGAGACCCCCAGACGTTCCATGAACGCCTTCCAGACCTTGGACGTGAACTGGGGACCCCGGTCAGACACTATGTCCTCTGGTACCCCGTAGTGCCGGAAGACGTGTGTAAACAGGGCGCCTCCGCAGTTTGCAGAGCCGTGGGGAGACCGGGCAGAGGAAGGAGGCGGCAGGCTTTAGAAAAGCGGTCCACAACGACCAGGATGGTGGTGTTACTGTGGTAGAGGGGAAGATCAGTCAGGAAATCAACACTTAGGTGAGACCATGGTCGTTGTGGAACTGGTAAGGGCTGTAGCATACCCGCTGGGAGGTGCCTGGGTGCCTTACTCTGGGCGCACACCGAGCAGGAGGAGACATACACCCTCACGTCCGTAGCCAAGGTAGGCCACCAGTACTTTCTGGTCAGGCAGCGCACTGTATGACCGATACCTGGGTGACCAGACAATGCGTCTGCCTTCACGTTCTTCGTACCCGGGATGTATGACAGTGTAAAATCGAACCGAGTGAAAAATAGGGCCCACCTGGCCTGGCGAGGATTCAGCCTCCTCGCTGCCCGGATGTACTCCAGGTTACGGTGGTCCGTCCAGACGAGGAAAGGGTGTTTCGCCCCTTCGAGCCAATGCCGCCACATGGTCAAGGCTCGGACAACAGCCAACAGCCAACAGCTCCCGATCACCAACGTCGTAGTTCTGCTCCACCGGGCTGAACTTCTTAGAGAAGAAGACACAGGGGCGGAGCTTGGGTGGCGTGCCCGAGCATTGAGATAGGACAGCGCCTATCCCTACCTTGGACGCATCATTTATTATTATATTATTATTACGCATCCACCTCCACTATGAACGGTAGTAATGGATCGGGGTGGGCCAGTACCGGGGCTGAGGTGAACAGACCCCGCAGTTTGCTGAAGGCCAGGTCAGCCTCAGCAGACCAGCGGAGCCGGGATGGCCCACCCTTCAACAGGGAGGTAATTGGAGCTGCGACCTTGCCAAAGCCCTGGATAAACCTCCGATAGTAGTTGGCGAAGCCAAGGAAGCGCTGCATCTCCTTAACCGTGGTTGGAGTCGGCCAATTACGCACGGCTGAAATGCGATCTCCCTCCATCTCCAAACCTGAGGTGGTAATGCGGTATCCGAGGAAGGAGACGGACTATTGGATAAACATACACTTCTCTGCCGCTTTGCGAACCAGGGACACATGCTCGGCGCGCGTAGCGGTATACACCAGAATGTCATCGATGTAGACCACCACACCGCGAACAAGCATGTCCCGAAACACCTCGTTCACAAAGGACTGGAAGACGGATGGAGCATTCATCAAACCGTAAGGCATCACCAGGTATTCATAATGCCCTGTGGTTGTGCTGAATGCTGTCTTCCACTCATCCCCCTCTCGGACACGCACCAGGTTGTACGCACTCCTGAGATCTAATTTGGTGAAGAAGCGCGCCCCATGCATTAACTCGATCACTGAAGGAATGAGGGGGAGAGGATAACTAAATCTGATTGTCTCCCTGTTCAGTGGTCGATAATCAATGCACGGGCGCAGACCCCGTCTTTCTTCTTCACAAAGAAGAAACTCAAGGAGGCGGGTGAAGTGGAGGGACGTATATACCCCTGGCGCAGGGACTCGGTGACATATGTTACCATAGCCGCGACAGGGGGTACACATGACCCCTGGGTGGTACAGCGTCTACCCGGAGGTTTATTGCGCAATCCCCCGCCCGATGAGGTGGTAACTTGGTAGCCTGCGTTTTTGAAAACGCGTGCGCCAAATCGAGGTATTGGGGGGGGGGAATGTGCACGGTGGAGGTACTGTCTGGACTTTCCATCGTGGTTGCACCAACGGAAACACCTAGACACCT
>CM072220.1:4680630-4688130 GCA_036851935.1 Coregonus suidteri
AGAGTAGAGTTAATCTAACCCACATGCCCCCAGCCCTCTCTCTCTGTCTCACTAATGAAACAGGGTTTATAGAGTTAATCTAACCCACATGCCCCCAGCCCTCTCTCTCTGTCTCACTAATGAAACAGGGTTTATAGAGTTAATCTAACCCACATGCCCCCTGCCCTCTCTCTCTGTCTCACTAATGAAACAGGGTTTATAGAGTTAATCTAACCCACATGCCCCCTGCCCTCTCTCTCTGTCTCACTAATGAAACAGGGTTTATAGAGTTAATCTAACCCACATGCCCCCAGCCCTCTCTCTCTGTCTCACTAATGAAACAGGGTTTATAGAGTAGAGTTAATCTAACCCACATGCCCCCTGCCCTCTCTCTCTGTCTCACTAATGAAACAGGGTTTATAGAGTAGAGTTAATCTAACCCACATGCCCCCAGCCCTCTCTCTCTGTCTCACTAATGAAACAGGGTTTATAGAGTAGAGTTTAGTGTTTGTGAGTAGAGCCGTGTTTCACATTAAACCTTCTGTTGGCAGTTAGTGTGTGGTGTGTTTCTGGTTAACACAGTGGACAACACAACACAATTCATTGATGGCATTGCCTGGGCATGTATGCGTGTACGTACTTGTGTGTGTGTTTGTGAGAACGTGCATGTGTACTTTATGAGAGTGTGTGTGTGTGTGTGTGTGTGTGTGTGTGTGTGTTGATTGATTGATAGAGTGGGTGACTAACATTGTCCATGTTCTCTCACTCATTCAACATTCCAAACACTCCTCCTCCCCATTCAGGAAGGGCTGGGGAAGCCAGCGTGGTGTGTTGTGAAGGAGATGGGGAAGCCAGCGTGGTGTGTTGTGAAGGAGATGGGGAAGCCAGCGTGGGTGTGTTGTGAAGGAGATGGGGAAGCCAGCGTGGTGTGTTGTGAAGGAGATGGGGAAGCCAGCGTGGTGTGTGTTGTGAAGGAGATGGGGAAGCCAGCGTGGTGTGTGTTGTGAAGGAGATGGGGAAGCCAGCGTGGTGTGTTGTGAAGGAGATGGGGAAGCCAGCGTGGTGTGTTGTGAAGGAGATGGGGAAGCCAGCGTGGTGTGTTGTGAAGGAGATGGGGAAGCCAGCGTGGTGTGTGTTGTGAAGGAGATGGGGAAGCCAGCGTGGTGTGTGTGTGAAGGAGATGGGGAAGCCAGCGTGGTGTGTTGTGAAGGAGATGGGGAAGCCAGTGTGGTGTGTTGTGAAGGAGATGGGGAAGCCAGCGTGGTGTGTTGTGAAGGAGATGGGGAAGCCAGCGTGGTGTGTTGTGAAGGAGATGGGGAAGCCAGCGTGGTGTGTTGTGAAGGAGATGGGGAAGCCAGCGTGGTGTGTGTTGTGAAGGAGATGGGGAAGCCAGCGTGGTGTGTTGTGAAGGAGATGGGGAAGCCAGCGTGTGTGTGTTGTGAAGGAGATGGGGAAGCCAGCGTGGTGTGTTGTGAAGGAGATGGGGAAGCCAGCGTGTGTGTGTTGTGAAGGAGATGGGGAAGCCAGCGTGGTGTGTTGTGAAGGAGATGGGGAAGCCAGCGTGGTGTGTTGTGAAGGAGATGGGGGAGCCAGCGTGGTGTGTTGTGAAGGAGAGGGGGAAGCCAGCGTGGTGTGTTGTGAAGGAGATGGGGAAGCCAGCGTGGTGTGTTGTGAAGGAGATGGGGAAGCCAGAGTGGTGTGTTGTGAAGGAGATGGGGAATCCAGCGTGGTGTGTTGTGAAGGAGTTGGGGAATCCAGCGTGGTGTGTTGTGAAGGAGATGGGGAAGCCAGCGTGGTGTGTGTTGTGAAGGAGATGGGGAAGCCAGCGTGGTGTGTGGTGTGAAGGAGATGGGGAAGCCAGCGTGGTGTGTTGTGAAGGAGATGGGGAAGCCAGCGTGGTGTGTTGTGAAGGAGATGGGGAAGCCAGCGTGGTGTGTTGTGAAGGAGATGGGGAAGCCAGCGTGGTGTGTGTTGTGAAGGAGATGGGGAAGCCAGTGTGGTGTGTGTGTGAAGGAGATGGGGAATCCAGCGTGGTGTGTTGTGAAGGAGATGGGGAATCCAGCGTGGTGTGGTGTGAAGGAGATGGGGAAGCCAGCGTGGTGTGTGTTGTGAAGGAGATGGGGAAGCCAGCGTGGTGTGTGGTGTGAAGGAGATGGGGAAGCCAGCGTGGTGTGTGTTGTGAAGGAGATGGGGAAGCCAGCGTGGTGTGTTGTGAAGGAGATGGGGAAGCCAGCGTGGTGTGTTGTGAAGGAGATGGGGAAGCCAGCGTGGTGTGTTGTGAAGGAGATGGGGAAGCCAGCGTGGTGTGTTGTGAAGGAGATGGGGAAGCTAGCGTGGTGTGTGTTGTGAAGGAGATGGGGAAGCCAGCATGGTGTGTGGTGTGAAGGAGATGGGGAAGCCAGCATGGTGTGAAGGAGATGGGGAAGCCAGCGTGGTGTGTGTTGTGAAGGAGATGGGAAGCCAGCGTGGTGTGGTGTGAAGGAGATGGGGAAGCCAGCGTGGTGTGTGTTGTGAAGGAGATTGGGAAGCCAGCGTGGTTTGTGTTGTGAAGTAGATGGGGAAGCCAGCATGGTGTGAAGGAGATGGGGAAGCCAGCGTGGTGTGTGTTGTGAAGAAGATGGGGAAGCCAGCGTGGTGTGTTGTGAAGGAGATGGGGAAGCCAGCATGGTGTGAAGGAGATGGGGAAGCCTACATGGTGTATTGTGAAGGAGATGCCAGCGTGGTGTGTGTTGTGAAGGAGCTGGGGAAGCCAGCGTGGTGTGTGTTATGAAGGAGATGGGGAAGCCAGCGTGGTGTGTGTTGTGAAGGAGCTGGGGAAGCCAGTGTGGTGTGTTGTGAAGGAGATGGGGAAGCCAGCGTGGTTTGTGTTGTGAAGTAGATGGGGAAGCCAGCATGGTGTGTGTGAAGGAGATGGGGAAGCCAGCGTGGGTGTGTTGTGAAGAAGATGGGGAAGCCAGCGTGGTGTGTTGTGAAGGAGATGGGGAAGCCAGCATGGTGTGAAGGAGATGGGGAAGCCTACATGGTGTATTGTGATGGAGATGCCAGCGTGGTGTGTTGTGAAGGAGATGGGGAAGCCAGCGTGGTGTGTTGTGAAGGAGATGGGGAAGCCAGCGTGGTGTGTTGTGAAGGAGATGGGGAAGCCAGCGTGGTGTGGTGTGAAGGAGATGGGGAAGCCAGCGTGGTGTGTTGTGAAGGAGATGGGGAAGCCAGCGTGGTGTGTTGTGAAGGAGATGGGGAAGCCAGTTTCCTTTACTTTTATTGAGTTGACCTGAGGAAGTGGGGCTCTACCTTGAGAGATGGTTCACACACTTGGAGGATGTGTGTATGTTTATATAATCAATCATCACACCTGTATCACTGTGTGTGTGTGTGTGTGTGTGTGTGTGTGTGTGTGTGTGTGTGTGTGTGTGTGTATTTATGTATAGGGTGGTAGATTAATTTGATGACTCCACAGTTGGCCAGACTTCCTCTTTGGCCTGGCAGCGCTGTTGGAATCAGCTGACGTGTGTGTGTGTGTGTGTGTGTGTGTGTGTGTGTGTGTGTGTGTGTGTGTGTGTGTGTGTGTGTGTGTGTGTGTGTGTGTCAGCTGACGGAATTTACAGTTGGTCAGTCTCTCCTCTCGTCAGGTCATAACTCTGGGTGGGTGAGAGGTTCCTCTAAAAGTCATCCTGACAAAAGACACATCCCAGAGAGAAACTGCCACACACACACGGCTTCAGTGATAATCCATCTGGATCTACTCTGAATATCATCTGCATAGTTTGGACGCAACCGAGAGACATCACACCACGCTGGCTTCCCCATCTCCTTTCACACCACGCTGGCTTCCCCATCTCCTTCACAACACACACCACGCTGGCTTCCCCATCTCCTTCACACCACACACCACGCTGGCTTCCCCATCTCCTTCACACACACACCACGCTGGCTTCCCCATCTCCTTCACAACACACACCACGCTGGCTTCCCCATCTCCTTCACACACACACCACGCTGGCTTCCCCATCTCCTTCACAACACACCACGCTGGCTTCCCCATCTCCTTCACCACACCACGCTGGCTTCCCCATCTCCTTCACCACACACCACGCTGGCTGGCTTCCCCATCTCCTTCACAACACACCACGCTGGCTTCCCCATCTCCTTCACAACACACGCTGGCTTCCCCACACACCACGCTGGCTTCCCCATCTCCTTCACAACACACACCACGCTGGCTTCCCCATCTCCTTCACAACACACCACGCTGGCTTCCCCATCTCCTTCACAACACACACCACGCTGGCTTCCCATCTCCTTCACAACACACACCACGCTGGCTTCCCCATCTCCTTCACAACACACCACGCTGGCTTCCCCCTCCTTCACAACACACCACGCTGGCTTCCCCATCTCCTTCACAACACACCACGCTGGCTTCCCCATCTCCTTCACAACACACACCACGCTGGCTTCCCCATCTCCTTCACAACACACACGCTGCTGGCTTTCCCCATCTCCCCTTCACACACACACACCACGCTGGCTTCCCCATCTCCTTCACACCACACACCACGCTGGCTTCCCCATCTCCTTCACACCACACACCACGCTGGCTTCCCCATCTCCTTCACACAACACACCACGCTGGCTTCCCCATCTCCTTCACAACACACCACGCTGGCTTCCCCAGCCCTTCCTGAATGGGGAGGAGGAGTGTTTGGAATGTTGAATGAGTGAGAGAACATGGACAATGTTAGTCACCCACCCACTCTATCAATCAATCACACACACACACACACACACACACACACACACACACGCTCTCATAAAGTACACACGCACGTTCTGCACAAGTACGTTCATCACAAACACCACAATTGTGTTGTACGTACATGCATACACACACCACACACATGCCATCAACACACATTGTGTTGTCTCTGTCTCACTATGTAAACACACCACACACTCCTCTCTGTCTCTCCACTCTCTTCTCTCTCTCTCTCTCTCTCTCTCTCTCTCTCTCTCTCTCTCTCTCTCTCACACTCTCTCTCTCTCTCTCATCTCCTCTCTCTCTCTCTCTCTCTCTGGCTCTCTCTCTCTCTCTGTCTCTATATCTCTCTGTCTCTCTGTTTCTCTCTCTCTCTATTTCTCTCTCTGTGTCCTTGCTCAGGGGCCAGACTCAGTACCCATAAGGCTTTGCGTTGACCTTTAGAATGTTGACCTCCGGCCAGGTTCTGGGGTCACCGTGGAAACAGCCCTGTCGCCGTAGGACCCATGCACAGTCAGGCTGTAGAACCACTGCACCACACACACACACACACACACACCTCACACACACACACACACACACACACACACACACACACACACACACTCACACACACACACACACACACACACACACACACACACAACACACACAGACACTCACACACACACACACACCACACACACACACACACACACACCACACACACACACACACACACACACACACTCACACACACACACACACACACACACACACTCACCACAACACACACACCACACACACACACCCCAGGCGGGATGTGGAACACTCAACGTTCCGGAGTTCAAATGGAATTCTCCTTCGACGTGATGGGAGGAGTCAGGCACAGCAGGGTAAATCACAGAATACAGAGTTTATTCCTTCGTTGACACGCACAAACGCGCTTCAAATATCCTTCACAACGAAACAGGCACAGGGGAAACTATCATCCCTGGCAAATACACTGTAACGCTAGAATCCAGTAATACATAGGTACAGGGGAAAATCTCTACCCTGGCAACACAATATTATGAGTAGCTCCACTACTCTCACAACTAACATTCACCCACAAGGACAAGGGGGGCAGAGGGGACACTTATACACGGACCAATGAGGGGATTAGAACCAGGTGTGTGTGATTTGACAAGACAAGACAAATGTGATGATGATAATTGGGGGCGGCAGTGGTCAGTAAGCCGGTGACGACGAACGCCGAAGCCTTCCCGAACAAGGAGGGGGAGGCAGCCTCGGCCCGAAGTCGTGACAGGGAGTGGACAGAACCACCACGGACCAGGATTAAGGGCTAACCCTAGTGCAGCTCTTCTGGCAGCGTGTGTGTGTGTGTGTGTTGTGTGTGTGTGTGTGTGTGTGTTGTGTGTGTGGTTGTGTGTGTGTGTGTGTGTGTGCTTGTGTGTATGTTCTATCCTGGCTTACTGTGTGTGTGTTTATTCTCTGTCTGAAGACTGTGCTGAACACCTTTACTCTCTTGTCTGAAGACTGTGCTGAACACCTTTACTCTCTGTCTGAAGACTGTGCTGTGTGTGTGTTGTATTCTCTGTCTGAAGACTGTGCTGAAACACCTTTACTCTCTGTCTGAAGACTGTGCTGAAACACCCTTTATCCTCTGTCTGAAGACTGTGCTGAACACCTTTATTCTCTCTGAAGACTGTGCTGAACACCTTTATTCTCTGTCTGAAGACTGTGCTGAACACCTTTATTCTCTGTCTGGAGACTGTGCTGAACACCTTTATTCTCTGTCTGAAGACTGTGCTGAACACCTTTATTCTCTGTCTGAAGACTGTGCTGAACACCTTTATTCTCTGTCTGAAGACTGTGCTGAACACCTTTATTCTCTGTCTGAAGACTGTGCTGAACACCTTTATTCTCTGTCTGAAGACTGTGCTGAACACCTTTACTCTCTGTCTGAAGACTGTGCTGAACACCTTTATTCTCTGTCTGAAGACTGTGCTGAACACCTTTACTCTCTGTCTGAAGACTCATCGATACGGACATGGACCTTCTCTGAATTCTGTTATGGTTGGGTTAGGATCATGTTATGCCAGGGTTAGGATCAATGTCTATCTTTGGGTTAGGATCTCATGTTATGGTTGGGTCTAGGATCATGTTATGGTTGGGTTAGGATCATGTTATGGTTGGGTTAGGATCATGTTAACCATTGGGTTAGGATCATGTTTCTATGGTTGGGTTAGGATCATGTCTATGGTTGGGTTAGACACTCATGTTATGTTTGTTGGGTTAGGATCATGTTATGGTTGGGTTAGGATCATGTTATGGTTTGGGTTAGGCTCATGTTATGGTTGGGTCCCATCTCATGTTATGGTTGGGGTTAGGATCATGTTATGGATGGGTTAGGATCATGTTATGGTTGGGTTAGGCTCATGTTATGGTTGGGTTAGGATCATGTTTATGGTTGGGTTAGGATCATGTTATGGTTGGGTTAGGATCATGTTATGGTTGGGTTAGGCTCATGTTATGGTTGGGTTAGGATAATGTTATGGTTGGGTTAGGATCATGTTATGGTTGGGTTAGACTCATGTTATGGTTGGGTTAGGATCATGTTATGGTTGGGTTTCGATCATGTTATGGTTGGGTTAGGATCATGTTATGGTTGGGTTAGACTCATGTTATGGTTGGGTTAGGATCATGTTATGGTTGGGTTAGGATCATGTTATGGTTGGGTTAGACTCATGTTATGGTTGGGTTAGGATCATGTTATGGTTGGGTTA
>CM072220.1:4693130-4695630 GCA_036851935.1 Coregonus suidteri
ATTGACTTCGAAATTGGACATTATGTCCTGAGGACATCGGGAAATGCCTTCAAAACCGGCCACTACGGGCAACAGTGAGCGCTAATGCCATTAAGTAGGCTTGGGTTTTGCCTGGGCCTTGTGGACTGGGGTGTAATCCCACGACTCCGGATCTGAACGTCGCTTGTTCAATCCCAGTGGTAAAAACACTCTTGACTTAATGTTTTAATCCTATGCAAAAGATTAACCCTTAACTTTGAAATTTGACGTTTGGAGAAACTTAAAAATGTTATGTTTGGAGCACACATGAGCGCTAATGTGTGTTTTCAGTAGGGTTGGGTTAACCTGCATTGTGTGTGTGTGTGTTTTCCCACGAGTGTCTCTGTGTGTGTGTGTTGATGGTTAAACACGTGGGTGATAAGTGCCGGTGAATCCCAATGAACCTTATGACTGTATGACGCCATTTGTATGTTGCTGGAGAAACTTAAAAATGAAGGTTTGGATGACACATCGACAAATGTTGTGTTGGTGTGTTTGTGGGGTTGAGACTTAACCTGTGTGTGTGTGTGTGTGTTTGTGTATGTGTCTCGGTATGTGTGTGTGTGAAGGTATGATGGTTATGACGCCGTGGGTGATAAGTGCCGGTGATTACCAATGAAGGTATGACTGTATGACGCCATTGGTATGTTGCTGGTGATTGCAACATATTGTCCAGTTGGCTTACGTTCGTTCGTTCATACTATACGACATGGGCCAGTTTCCCAGACACAGATTAACACTAACGGTGTCCACATCACCAACAAACTATCATGGTCCAAACACACCAAGACATTCGTGAAGAGGGCACGACAAAGCCTATTCCCCCTCAGGAGACTGAAAAGATTTGGCGTCGGTCCTCAAATCCTCAAAAAGTTCTACAGCTGCACCATCGAGAGCATCCTGACTGGTTGCATCACCGCCTGGTATGGCAACTGCTCGGCCTCCGACCGTAAGGTGCTACAGAGGGTAGTGCGTACGGCCAAGTACATCACTGGGGCCGAGCTTCCTGCCATCCAAGACCTCTATACCAGGCGGTGTCAGAGGAAGGCCCTAAAAATTGTCAAAGACTCCAGCCACCCCCCCCCCCCTAGTCATAGACTGTTTCTCTCTGCTACCGCACGGCAAGCGGTACCCCCACCACATCCCCCTCTTTACGCTGCTGCTACTGTAAGGTCTACACCTGTTCGGCGTAAAATTTATTTTGATTTGACTAATCATTTGGACTAAGAAGCACTTTCGATTGATATTCTTTTTCATGACACATTTTGTTACGTTACAGCCTTATTCTAAAATGGATTAAATAGTCCTGCATGTTGGTTAAGGGTTTGTAAGTAAGCATTTCACCCCCACCCGGCGCATGCCCCCCCCCCCCCCCCCCCCCAATTTTGGTTACCCCCCCCCCTTATCAATCTACACACAATACCCCATAATGACGAAGACAACAGGTTTTTCTATAAGCAAAAACAGGTTTTTAGACATTTTTGCACATTTATAACAAATAAAAAAACAGAAATATCACATTTACATAAGTATTCAGACCCTTTACTCAGTTTATTGTTGAAGCACCTTTGGCAGCGATTACAGCATTGAGTCTTCTTGGGTATGACGATACAAGCTTGGCACACCTGTATTTGGGGAGTTTCTCCCATTCTTCTCTGCAGATCCTCTCAAGCTCTGTCAGGTTGGATGGGGAGTGTCTCCGCACAGCTATGTTCAGGTCTTTCCAGAGACGTTCGATTGGGTTCAAGTCTGGGCTCTGGCTGGGCCACTCAAGGACATTCAAAGACTTGTCCCGAAGCCACTCCTGCGTTGTCTTGACTGTGTGCTTAGGGTCATTGTCCTTTTGGAAGGTGATCCTTCGCCCCAGTCTGAGTTCCTGATCGGTCTGGAGCAGGTTTTCATCAAGGATGTCTCTGTACTTTGCTCCGTTCATCTTTCCCTTGATCCTGACTAGTCTCCCAGTCCCTGTCTGCTGAAAAAACATCCCCACAGCATGATGCTGCCACCACCATGTTTCACCGTAGGGATGGTGCCAGGTTTCCTCCAGACGTGACGCTTGGCATTCAGGCCAAAGAGTTCAATCTTAGTTTCATCAGACCAGAGAATCTTCTTTCTCATGGTCTGAGAGTCTTTAGGTGCCTTTTGGCAAACACCAAGCGGGCTGTCATGTGCCTTTTACTGAGGAGTGGCTTCCGTCTGGCCACTCTACCATAAAGGCCTGATTGGTGGAGTGCTGCAGAGATGGTTGTCTTTCTGGAAGGTTCTCCCATCTCCACAGAGGAACTCTGGAGCTCTGTCAGAGTGGCCATCGGGTTCTTGGTCACCTCCCTGACCAAGGCCCTTCCTGCTGCAGAAATGTTTTGGTACCCTTCCCCAGATCTGTGCTTCGACACAATCCTGTCTCGGAGCTCTACGGACAATTCCTTCGACCTCATGGCTTGGTTTTTGCTCTGACATGCACTGTCAACTGTGGGGACCTTTA
>CM072220.1:4700630-4720630 GCA_036851935.1 Coregonus suidteri
AACAGGTGTTGTGTGTTGTAGGAACAAGACAACAGGTGTGTTATAGGAACAAGACAACAGGTGTTGGTGTTGGAACAAGACAACAGGTGTTGGTGTTATAGGAACAAGACAACAGGTGTTTGGTGTTGTAGGAACAGGACAACAAGACAACAAGGTGTATTGGTGTTGTAGGAACAAGACAACAGGTGTTGGTGTTATAGGAACAAGACAACAGGTGTTATAGGAACAAGACAACAGGTGTTGGTGTTGTAGGAACAAGACAACAGGTGTTGTAGGAACAAGACAACAGGTGTTGTAGGAACACAATACAACAGGTGTTGGTGTTATAGGAACAAGACAACAGGTGTTGGTGTTATAGGAACAAGACAACAGGTGTTGGTGTTATAGGACAAGACAACTGGTGTTGTAGGAACAAGACAAACAGGTGTTGGTGTTGTAGGAACAAGACAACAGTGTTGTTGTTGTAGGAACAAGACAACAGGTGTTGGTGTTATAGGAACAAGACAACAGGTTGGTGTTGTAGGAACAAGACAACAGGTGTTATAGGAACAAGACAACAGGTGTTGTAGGAACAAGACAACAAGTGTTGGTGTTATAGGAAAAAGACAACAGGTGTTGGTGTATAGGAACAAGACAACAGGTGTTTGTAGGAACAAGACAACAGGTGTTGGTGTTGTAGGAACAAGACAACAGGTGTGTTATAGGAACAAGACAACTGGTGTTATAGGAACAAGACAACAGGTGTTGGTGTTATAGGAACAAGACAACAGGTGTTATAGGAACAAGACAACAGGTGTTGTTGTAGGAACAAGACAACAGGTGTTATAGGAACAAGACAACAGGTGTTGTAGGAACAAGACAACAGGTGTTGGTGTTGTAGGAACAAGACAACAGGTGTTGGTGTTGTAGGAACAAGACAACAGGTGTTGTAGGAACAAGACAACAGGTGTTGGTGTTGTAGGAACAAGACAACAGGTGTTGGTGTTATAGGAACAAGACAACAGGTGTTATAGGAACAAGACAACAGGTGTTTGGTGTTGTAGGAACAAGACAACAGGTGTTGGTGTTGTAGGAACAAGACAACAGTGGTGTTATAGGAACAAACAACAACAGGGTGTTGGTGTTGTAGGAACAAGACAACAGGTGTTGGTGTTGTAGGAACAAGACAAAGGTGTTGGTGTTGTAGGAACAAGACAACAGGTGTTATAGGAACAAGACAACAGGTGTTGGTGTTGTAGGAACAAGACAACAAGTGTTGATGTTATAGGAACAAGACAACCGGTGTTGGTGTTGTAGGAACAAGACAACAGGTGTTGTAGGAACAAGACAACAGGTGTTGGTGTTGTAGGAACAAGACAACAGGTGTTGGTGTTGTAGGAACAAGACAACAGGTGTTGTAGTAGGAACAAGACAACAGGTGTAGGAACAAGACAACAGGTGGTGTGTATAGGAACAAGACAACAGGTGTTGGTGTTGTAGGAACAAGACAACAGGTGTTGTAGGAACAAGACAACTGGTGTTGTAGGAACAAGACAACAGGTGTTGGTGTTGTAGGAACAAGACAACAGGTGTGGTGTTATAGGAACAAGACAACAGGTGTTGGTGTTGTAGGAACAAGACAACTAGTGTTTGTAGGAACAAGACAACAGGTGTTGTAGGTAGGAAAGAGACAACACAGTGTTGTATAGGAACAAGACAACAGGTGTTGGTGTTATAGGAACAAGACAACAGGTGTTGGTGTTGTAGGAACAAGACAACAGGTGTTGTAGGAACAAGACAACAGGTGTTTGTAGGAAACAAGACAACAGGTTGTTGGTGTTGTAGGAACAAGACAACAGGTGTTGGTGTTGTAGGAACAAGACAACAGTGTTGGTGTTGTAGGAACAAGACAACAGGTGTTATAGGAACAAGACAACAGGTGTTGGTTATAGGAACAAGACAACAGGTGTTGGTGTTATAGGAACAAGACAACAGGTGTTGTAGGAACAAGACAACAGGTGTTGGTGTTGTAGGAACAAGACAACAGGTGTTGGTGTTATAGGAACAAGACAACAGTGTGTTTGTAGGAACAAGACAACAGGTGTTTGGTGTTATAGGAACAAGACAACAGGTGTTATAGGAACAAGACAACAGGTGTTGGTGTTATAGAAACAAGACAACAGGTGTTGGTGTTATAGGAACAAGACAACAGGTGTTGTAGGAACAAGACAACAGGTGTTGGTGTTATAGGAACAAGACAACAGGTGTTGGTGTTATAGGAACAAGACAACAGGTGTTGGTGTTGTAGGAACAAGACAACAGGTGTTATAGGAACAAGACAACAGGTGTTATAGGAACAAGACAACAGGTGTTGGTGTTATAGGAACAAGACAACAGGTGTTGGTGTTGTAGGAACAAGACAACAGGTGTTGGTGTTATAGGAACAAGACAACAGGTGTTGGTGTGGTGTTATAGGAACAAGACAACAGGTGTTGTAGGAACAAGACAACAGGTGTTGTTAGGAACAAGACAACAGGTGTTGTAGGAACAAGACAACAGGTGTTGGTGTTGTAGGAACAAGACAACAGGTGTTGGTGTTGTAGGAACAAGACAACAGGTGTTGTAGGAACAAGACAACAGGTGTTGTAGGAACAAGACAACAGGTGTTGTAGGAACAAGACAACAGGTGTTGTAGGAACAAGACAACAGATGTTGTAGGAACAAGACAACAACAGGTGTTTTAGGAAACAAGACAACAGTGTTGTGTTATAGGAACAAGACAACAGGTGTTGGTGTTGTAGGAACAAGACAACAGGTGTTGTAGGAACAAGACAAACGGTGTTTGGTTGGTGTTATAGGAAACAAGACAACAGGTGTTGGTGTTGTAGGAACAAGACAAGACAACAGGTGTGTAGGAACAAGACAACAGGTGTGTTATTGGAACAAGACAACAGGTGTTGGTGTTGTAGGAACAAGACAACAGGTGTTATAGGAACAAGACAACAGGTGTTGGTGTTGTAGGAACAAGACAACAGGTGTTGTAGGAACAAGACAACAGGTGTTGGTGTTATAGGAACAAGACAACTGGTGTTATAGGAACAAGACAGCAGGTGTTGGTGTTGTAGGAACAAGACAACAGGGTGTTATAGGAACAAGACAACAGGTATTGGTGTGTTAGGAACAAGACAACAGGTGTTGGTGTTATAGGAACAAGACAACAGGTGTTGGGAACAAGACAAAGGGTGTAGGAACAAGACAACAGGTGTTATGTTGTAGGAACAAGACAACAGGTGTTGGTGTTGTAGGAACAAGACAACAGGTGTTTGTTATAGGAACAAGACAACAGGTGTTGGTGTTGTAGGAACAAGACAACACAGGTGTTGTAGGAACAAGACAACAGGTGTTATAGGAACAAGACATAAAGTGTTGTAGGAACAAGACAACAGGTGTGTTATAGGAACAAGACAACAGGTGTGTTGGTGTTGTAGGAACAAGACAACAGGTGTTGGTATTATAGGAACAAGACAACAGGTGTTGTAGGAACAAGACAACAGGTTGGTGTTATAGGAACAAGACACAACAGGTTGGTTATAGGAACAAGACACAGGTGTTGGTGTTGTAGGAACAAGACAACAGGTGTTATAGGAACAAGACAACAGGTGTTGGTGTGCTTGTAGGAACAAGACAACAGGTGGTGTTATAGGAACAAGACACAGGTGTTGGTTGTAGGAACAAGACAACAGGTGTTGTAGTAGGAACAAGACAACAGGTGTTATGAACAAGACAACAGGGTTATAGGAACAAGACAACAGGTGTGTTGTAGGAACAAGACAAACAGGTGTTGGTGTTTTAGGAACAAGACAACAGGTGTTGGTGTTGTAGGAACAAGACAACAGGTAAATAATGGTGTAATAGGAACAAGACAACAGGTGTTGGTTTGTAGGAAAGCGACAACAGGTGTTATAGGATGCAAGACAACATTTTTGTGTTATAGGACAGTCAACAGGGTGTTGTAGGAACAAGACCTTGTTGTGTTATAGGAACAAGTGCTCTACCAGTTTGTGTTATAGGAACAAGACAACAGGTGTTGTAGGAACAAACAAGACAACAGGTGTGGTTGTAGGAACAAGACAACAGGTGTTGGTGTATAGGAACAAGACAACAGGTGTTGGGTGTTGTAGGAACAAGACAACAGGTGTTGTAGGAACAAGACAACAGGTGTTGTAGGAACAAGACAACAGGTGTTATAGGAACAAGACAACAGGTGTTGGTGTTGTAGGAACAAGACAACAGGTGTGGTAGGAACAAGACAACAGGTGTTGGTGTTGTAGGAACAAGACAACAGTTGGTGTTATAGGAACAAGACAACAGGTGTTGGTGTGTTGTAGGAACAAGACAACTGGTGTTGTAGGAACAAGACAACAGGTGTTGGTGTTGTAGGAACAAGACAACAGGTGTTATAGGAACAAGACAACAGGTGTAGGGTGTTGTAGGAAAACAAGACAACAGGTGTTTGGTGTTATAGGAACAAGACAACAGGTGTTGTAGGAACAAGACAAACTGGTGTTGTAGGAACAAGACAACAGGTGTTGGTGTTGTAGGAACAAGACAACAGGGGCGGACAACAGTGTAGCTTAGGAACAAGAACAGCGTTGTGCCAGTAACCGAACAGGACGCAGGTGTTGTAGGAACAAGACAACAGGGTGAAAGGAACATACGACAACAGGTGTAGGAACAAGACAAATTGCTCATGTAAGTGCTTTTAGGACAAGACAACAGGTGCTAAGGAACAAGACAACAGGTGTTGGTTGTAGGAACAAGACAACAGGTGTTGGTGTTATAGACAACAGGTGTGGTGTTGTAGAACAAGACAACAGGTGTTGTAGGAACAAGACAACAGGTGTTGTAGGAACAAGACAACAGGTGTTATAGGAACAAGACAACAGGTGTTGGTGTTGTAGGAACAAGACAACAGGTGTTGGTGTTGTAGGAACAAGACAACAGGTGTTGTTGTAGGAACAAGACAACAGGTGTTGTAGGAACAAGACAACAGGTGTTTGTAGGAACAAGACAACAGGTGTTTAGGAACAAGACAACAACAGGTGTTGGTGTTGTAGGAACAAGACAACAGGTGTTGGTGTTATAGGAACAAGACAACAGGTGTTGGTGTTGTAGGAACAAGACAACAGGTGTTGTAGGAACAAGACAACAGGTGTTGGTGTTATAGGAACAAGACAACAGGTGTTATAGGAACAAGACAACAGGTGTTGGTGTTATAGGAACAAGACAACAGGTGTTGGTGTTATAGGAACAAGACAACAGGTGTTGTAGGAACAAGACAACAGGTGTTATAGGAACAAGACAACAGGTGTTGTAGGAACAAGACAACAGGTGTTGGTGTTGTAGGAACAAGACAACAGGTGTTATAGGAACAAGACAACAGGTGTTGTAGGAACAAGACAACAGGTGTTGGTGTTATAGGAACAAGACAACAGGTGTTGGTGTTGTAGGAACAAGACAACAGGTGTTGGTGTTATAGGAACAAGACAACAGGTGTTGGTGTTATAGGAACAAGACAAACAGTTGTTATAGGAACAAGACAACAGGTGTTGTAGGAACAAGACAACAGGTGTTGTAGGAACAAGACAACAGGTGTTGGTGTTATAGGAACAAGACAACAGGTGTTGGTGTTGTAGGAACAAGACAACAGGTGTTATAGGAACAAGACAACAGGTGTTGTAGGAACAAGACAACAGGTGTTGTAGGAACAAGACAACAGGTGTTGTAGGAACAAGACAACAGGTGTTGTAGGAACAAGACAACAGGTGTTGTAGGAACAAGACAACAGGTGTTATATGAACAAGACAGAAGGTGTTGGTGTTGTAGGAACAAGACAACAGGTGTTGTAGGAACAAGACAACAGGTGTTATAGGAACAAGACAACAGGTGTTGTAGGAACAAGACAACAGGTGTTGTAGGAACAAGACAACAGGTGTTGTAGGAACAAGACAACAGGTGTTGTAGGAACAAGACAACAGGTGTTGTAGGAACAAGACAACAGGTGTTGGTGTTGTAGGAACAAGACAACAGGTGTTATAGGAACAAGACAACATGTGTTTGTGTTATAGGAACAAGACACAAGGGTGGTTATAGGAACAAGACAACAGGTGTTGGTGTTGTAGGAACAAGACAACAGGTGGTTATATAGGAACAAGACAACAGGTGTTGGTGTTATAGGAACAAGACAACAGGTTGGTGTTATAGGAACAAGACAACAGGTGTTGGTGTTGTAGGAACAAGACAACAGGTGTTGGTGTTGTAGGAACAAGACAACAGGTGTTATAGGAACAAGACAACATGTGTTGGTGTTATAGGAACAAGACAGGTGTTGGTGTTTATAGGAACAAGACAACAGGTGTTGGTGTTGTAGGAACAAGACAACAGGTGTTTGTAGGAACAAGACAACAGGTGTTGGTTTTATAGGAACAAAGACAACAAGGTGTTGTAGGAACAAGACAACAGGTGTTGTAGGAACAAGACAACAGGTGTTGGTGTTGTAGGAACAAGACAACAGGTGTTGGTGGAAGGAACAGACAACAGGTGTGTGTTGTAGGAACAAGACAACAGGTGTTGTAGGAACAAGACAACAGGTTTGTTATAGGAACAAGACAACAGGTGTTGTAGGAACAAGACAACAGGTGTTATAGGAACAAGACAACAGGTGTTGGTGTTGTAGGAAACAAGACAACAGGTTTTGTTAGGAACAAGACAACAGGTGTTTGTAGGAACAAGACAACAGGTGTTATAGGAACAAGACAACAGGTGTTATAGGAACAAGACAACAGGTGTTATAGGAACAAGACAACAGGTGTTGTAGGAACAAGACAACAGGTGTTGGTGTTGTAGGAACAAGACAACAGGTTTTGTTGGAACAAGACAACAGGTGTTGTAGGAACAAGACAACAGGTGTTATAGGAACAAGACAACAGGTGTTGTAGGAACAAGACAACAGGTGTTTAGGGTGTTGTAGGAACAAGACAACAGGTGTTGGTGTTGTTTGTAGGAACAAGACAACAGGTGGTGTTGTAGGAACAATACAACAGGTGTTATGGATAGGAAAGACAACAGGTGTTGGTGTTATAGGAACAAGACAACAGGTGTTGGTGTTATAGGAACAAGACACAGGTTTGGTGTTGTATGGGTGACAACTGGTGTGTAGGAACAAGACCACACCTTGGTGTTACAAGCACCGTGCTCTTACAGTTGAGCTACAGAGGAACAAGACAACAGGTGTTGTAGGAACAAGACAACAGGTGTTGTAGGAACAAGACAACAGGTGTTGGTGTTATAGGAACAAGACAACAGGTGTTGGTGTTGTAGGAACAAGACAACAGGTGTTGTAGGAACAAGACAACAGGTGTTGTGTTATAGGAACAAGACAACAGGTGTTGGTGTTATAGGAACAAGACAACAGGTGTTGGTGTTGTAGGAACAAGACAACTGGTGTTGTAGGAACAAGACAACAGGTGTTGGTGTTATAGGAACAAGACAACAGGTGTTGGTGTTGTAGGAACAAGACAACAGGTGTTATAGGAACAAGACAACAGGTGTTGGTGTTATAGGAACAAGACAACTGGTGTTATAGGAACAAGACAACAGGTGTTGGTGTTGTAGGAACAAGACAACAGGTGGTGTTGTAGGAACAAGACAACAGGTGTTGGTGTTGTAGGAACAAGACAACAGGTGTTGGTGGTAGGAACAAGACAACAGGTGTTATAGGAACAAGACAACAGGTGTTGGTGTTGTAGGAACAAGACAACAGGTGTTGTAGGAACAAGACAACAGGTGTTATAGGAACAAGACAACAGGTGTTGTAGGAACAAGACAACAGGTGTTATAGGAACAAGACAACAGGTGTTGGTGTTGTAGGACAAGACAACAGGTGTTTGTAGGAACAAGACAACAGGTGTTGGTGTTATAGGAACAAGACAACAGGTGTTGGTGTTATAGGAACAAGACAACAGGTGTTGGTGTTGTAGGAACAAGACAACAGGTGTTATAGGAACAAGACAACAGGTGTTGGTGTTGTAGGAACAAGACAACAGGTGTTGGTGTTATAGGAACAAGACAACAGGTGTTGTAGGAACAAGACAACAGGTGTTGTAGGAACAAGACAACAGGTGTTGGTGTTATAGGAACAAGACAACAGGTGTTGGTGTTGTAGGACAAGACAAGGTGTTGGTGTTTATAGGAACAAGACAACAGGTGTTGGTGTTGTAGGAACAAGACAACAGTTGGTTGTAGGAACAAGACAACAGGTGTTGTAGGAACAAGACAACAGGTGTTGGTGTTGTAGGAACAAGACAACAGGTGTTGGTGTTGTAGGAACAAGACAACAGGTGTTGGTGTTGTAGGAACAAGACAACAGGTTTTGTAGGAACAAGACAACAGGTGTTGTAGGAACAAGACAACAGGTGTTGTAGGAACAAGACAACAGGTGTTATAGGAACAAGACAACAGGTGTGTTGTAGGAACAAGACAACAGGTGTTTGTAGGAACAAGACAACAGGTGTTTGTTGTTGTAGGAACAAGACAACAGGTGTTTGTTTAGGAACAAGACAACAGGTGTGTGTGTAGGAACAAGACAACAGGTGTTGTAGGAACAAGACAACAGGTGTTATAGGAACAAGACAACAGGTGTTATAGGAACAAGACAACAGTTATGTAGGTGTTGGTGTTGTAGGAACAAGACAACAGGTGTTGGTGTTGTAGGAACAAGACAACAGGTGGTGTGTTATAGGAACAAGACAACATGGTGTTTAGGAACAAGACAACAGGTGTTTTATAACAAGAGAAACAGGTGTTGTAGGAACAAGACAACAGGTGTGGTGTTATAGGAACAAGACAACAGGTGTTGGTGTTATAGGAACAAGACAACAGGTGTTGTTGTAGGAACAAGACAACAGGTGTTTGTTGTAGGAACAAGACAACAGGTGTGGTGTAGGAACAAGACAACAGGTGTTGTAGGAACAAGACAACAGGTGTTGGTGTTATAGGAACAAGACAACAGGTGTTGGTGTTGTAGGAACAAGACAACAGGTGTTGGTGTTATAGGAACAAGACAACAGGTGTTGGTGTTATAGGAACAAGACAACAGGTGTTGGTGTTATAGGAACAAGACAACAGGTGTTGGTGTTATAGGAACAAGACAACAGGTGTTGGTGTTGTAGGAACAAGACAACAGGTGTTGGTGTTGTAGGAACAAGACAACAGGTGTTATAGGAAACAAGACAACAGGTGTTGTATAGGACAAGACAACAGGTGTTTGTTAGGAACAAGACAACAGGTGTTGGTGTTGTAGGAACAAGACAACAGGTGTTATAGGAACAAGACAACAGGTGTTGTAGGAACAAGACAACAGGTGTTGGTGTTATAGGAACAAGACAACAGGTGTTATAGGAACAAGACAACAGGTGTTATAGGAACAAGACAACAGGTGTTGTAGGAACAAGACAACAGGTGTTGGTGTTGTAGGAACAAGACAACAGGTGTTGGTGTTGTAGGAACAAGACAACAGGTGTTATGTAAACAAGAACAAGGTGTTTAGGAACAAGACAACAGGTGTTTTAGGAACAAGACAACAGGTGTTGGTGTTTATAGGAACAAGACAACATTTGGTGTTGTAGGAACAAGACAACAGGTGTTATCGTAGGAACAAGACACAGGTGTTGGGTGTTGTAAGACAACAGTGCAGGTACAGGTGTTGTAGGACCAACAGGTGTTGTAAGAACAAGACAACAGGTGTTGTAGGAACAAGACAACAGGTGTTGGTGTTATAGGAACAAGACAACAGGTGTTGGTGTTGTAGGAACAAGACAACAGGTGTTATAGGAACAAGACAACAGGTGTTGTAGGAACAAGACAACAGGTGTTGGTGTTATAGGAACAAGACAAAACAGGTGTTGGTGTTGTAGGAACAAGACAACAGGTGTTGGTGTTATAGGAACAAGACAACAGGTGTTGGTGTTATAGGAACAAGAACAAGACAAAGGTGTTGGTGTTGTAGGAACAAGACAACAGGTGTTTATAGGAACAAGACACAGGTGTTGGTGTTGTAGGAACAAAGACAACAGGTGTTGTAGGAACAAGACAACAGGTGTTGTAGGAACAAGACAACAGGTTGTAACAAGACAACAGGTGTTGTAGGAACAAGACAACAGGTGTTGGTGTTGTAGGAACAAGACAACAGGTGTTGTAGGAACAAGACAAGGTGGTGTTGTAGGAACAAGACAACAGGTGTTGGTGTTGTAGGAACAAGACAACAACAGTGTTGTAGGAACAAGACAACAGGTGTTTGTAGGAACAAGACAACAGGTGTTGTAGGAACAAGACAACAGGTGTTGTGTTATAGGAACAAGACAAACGGGTGTTGGTGTTGTAGGAACAAGACAACAGGTGTGTTGTAGGAACAAGACAACATGTGTTGTTATAGGAACAAGACAACAGGTGTTATAGGAACAAGACAACAGGTGTTGGTGTTGTAGGAACAAGACAACAGGTGGTGGTATAGGAACAAGACAACAGGTGTTGGTGTTGTAGGGAACAAGACAACAGGTGTTGTTGGTGTTATAGGAAGGTGTTAAGACAAGAAACAGGTGTTGGTGTTGTAGGAACAAGACAACAGGTGTTGTAGGAACAAGACAAAAGGTGTTTGTAGGAACAAGACAACAGGTGTTTTGGTGTTGTAGGAACAAGACAACAGGTGTTTGTTAGGAACAAGACAACAACAGGTGTTGGGTGTTGTAGGAACAAGACAACAGGTGTTGTAGGAACAAGACAACAGGTGTTATAGGAACAAGACAACAGGTGTTGGTGTTGTAGGAACAAGACAACAGGTGTTATAGGAACAAGACAACAGGTGTTGGTGTTATAGGAACAAGACAACAGGTGTTGGTGTTGTAGGAACAAGACAACAGGTGTTGTAGGAACAAGACAACAGGTGTTATAGGAACAAGACAACAGGTGTTATAGGAACAAGACAACAGGTGTTGGTGTTGTAGGAACAAGACAACAGGTGTTGTAGGAACAAGACAACAGGTGTTGGTGTTGTAGGAACAAGACAACAGGTGTTGATTGGAACAAGACAACAGGTGTTGTAGGAACAAGACAACAGGTGTTATAGGAACAAGACAACAGGTGTTATAGGAACAAGACAACAGGTGTTATAGGAACAAGACAACAGGTGTTGTAGGAACAAGACAACAGGTGTTGGTGTTATAGGAACAAGACAACAGTGTGTTGGTAGGAATAGGAACAAGACAACAGGTTAGGGATGTTGTAGGAAACAACAGTGTTGGTGTAGGAACAGACACTGGCATATAGGAAGTTTTTTGTGGTGTTGTAGGAACAAGACAACAGGTGTTGGTGTTACAAGGAACAACAGGCTGACAACAGGTGTTGTAGGAACAAGACAACAGGTGTTGTAGGAACAAGACAACAGGTGTTGTAGGAACAAGACAACAGGTGTTGGTGTTATAGGAACAAGACAACAGGTGTTGGTGTTATAGGAACAAGACAACAGGTGGTGTTGTAGGAACAAGACAACAGGTGTTGGTGTTGTAGGAACAAGACAACAGGTGTTGGTGTTATAGGAACAAGACAACAGGTGTTGGTGTTGTAGGAACAAGACAACAGGTGTTGTAGGAACAAGACAACAGGTGTTGGTGTTGTAGGAACAAGACAACAGGTGTTGTAGGAACAAGACAACAGGTGTTGGTGTTGTAGGAACAAGACAACAGGTGTTGTAGGTAGGAACAAGACAACAGGTGTTGTAGGAACAAGACAACAGGTGTTGTAGGAACAAGACAACAGGTGTTGTAGGAACAAGACAACAGGTGTTGGTTATAGGAACAAGACAACAGGTGTTGTAGGAACAAGACAACAGGTGTTGGTGTTATAGGAACAAGACAACAGGTGTTGGTGTTGTAGGAACAAGACAACAGGTGTTTGTAGGAACAAGACAAACAGGTGTTGGTGTTGTAGGAACAAGACAACAGGTGTTGTAGGAACAAGACAACAGGTGTTGTAGGAACAAGACAACAGGTGTTGGTGTTGTAGGAACAAGACAACAGGTGTTGGTGTTGTAGGAACAAGACAACAGGTGTTGTAGGAACAAGACAACAGGTGTTGGTGTTATAGGAACAAGACAACAGGTGTTGTAGGAACAAGACAACAGGGTGTTGTAGGAACAAGACAACAGGTGTTGTAGGAACAAGACAACAGGTGTTGTAGAGGAACAGGGACAACAGGTGTTATAGGAACAAGACAACAGGTGTTATAGGAACAAGACAACAGGTGTTTATAGGAAACAAGATTCAGACAGGTGTTGGTGTTGTAGGAACAAGACAAAATTGTGTCAGGTGCATAGGAACATTGATCAGACAAACAGGTGTGGTATTGTAGGAACAAGACATTGGTTGGTGTTGTAGGAACAAGTAAAACAGGTGTTGGTGTTATAGGAACAAGACAACAGGTGTTGTGTTATAGGAACAAGACAACAGTTGTTGGTGTTAGGAACAAGACAACAGGTGTTGTAGGAACAAGACAAAGTGGTGTTGTAGGAACAAGACAACAGGTGTTGTAGGAACAAGATCTGTGGTTGTAGGAACAAGACAACAGGTGTTGCATTGAAGGAACAAGACAACAGGTGTTGGTCCATAGGAACAAGACAACAGGTGTTGTAGGAACAAGACAACAGGTGTTGTTAGAGCAAGACAAGGCCAAACAGGTGTTCGGTGTTGTAGGAACAAGACAACAGGTGTTGGTGTTGTAGGAACAAGACAACAGGTGTGGTGTGTTGTAGGAACAAGACAACAGGTGTTGGTGTTGTAGGAACAAGAACAACAGGTGTTGGTGTTAGGAACAAGACAACAGGTGCAGGTGTTATGGTAGAGTAGCCAGACAAGACACAGGTCAGTAAAAGGAACAAGACAAGTGTGGGTGTTGTAGGAACAAGACAACCTAAAGTGTTGTCAGACCAAGAGAAAGAAGGTGTCTTAGGAAACAAGACAACAGGTGTTGTAGGAAACAAGACAAGGGCCTGAATGAACAAGACAACAGGTGTTGTAGGAAACAAGACAACAGGTGTACGGTGAAGAAACACAGGTGTATAGGAACAAGACAACAGGTGTTGTTTTGTAGGAACAAGACAACAGGTGTTGTAGGAACAAGACAACAGGTGTTGGTATAGGAACAAGACAACAGGTGTTGGTGTTATAGGAACAAGACAACTGGTGTTGTAGGAACAAGACAACAGGTGTTGTAGGCGACAGGACAACAGGGTGTTGTAGGAACAAGACAACAGGTGTTGGTGTTGTAGGAACAAGACAACAGGTGTTGTAGGAACAAGACTCTGAATGTGTTGTGTAGGAACAGACACAAGCCCGTTATAGGAACAAGACAACAGGTGTTGTAGGAACAAGACAACAGGTGTTGTAGCGAACTCCCCATCCAACCTGACAAGAGGTGTTGGATAGGAACAGACAACAGGTGTTGGAGAAATAGGAACAAGACAACAGGTGTTGGTGTTGTAGGAACAAGACAACAGGTGTTGGTGTTGTAGGAACAAGACAACAGGTGTTGTAGGAACAAGACAACAGGTGTTGTGTTGTAGGAACAAGACAACAGGTGTTGTAGGAACAAGATGGTGTAATAGGAACAAGACAACAGGTGTTGGTGTAGGAACAAGACAAACAGGTGTGTAGGAACAAGACAACAGGTGTTGTAGGGAACAAGACAACAGGTGTTGTAGAACAAGACAACTGGTTGATAGGAACAAGACAACAGGTGTTCACCACGGTTAGGAACAAGACAACAGGTGTTGGTGTCAGTGAACAAGACAACAAAGGTTGGTGTTGTAGGAACAAGACAACAGGATATTGTTGTAGGAACAAGACACCAATGGGTGTAGAAACAAGACAACAGGATTTGTAGGAACAACTGACAACATATTCTCCCAACTAGGAACAAGACAACAGGTGTTGTACAACAAGACACAGGTGTTGTCCCCACCAGACACCACCACCAGGAACAAGACAACAGGTGTTGTAGGAACAACCACAACTCCCCACCACCATAGGAACACCAGACACCAGGTGTTGTAGGAACAAGACACCAGGTGTTCCCCACACCACCAAGACAACCACCAAGGACCACCACCAGGTGTTGTAGGAACAAGACAACAGGTGTTGTAGGAACCCACAACAGGTGTTGTAGGAACAAGACAACACCACTTTGGTGTTGTAGGAACAAGACCACCAGGTGTGTTGTAGGACCACAAGACCAACAGGTGCCACCTAGGAACAAGACCACCACACCACCACCAGGAACAAGACCATTGTGTTGTGTTGTACCACCAGACAACACCACAGTGTTACCTCCCCACCATAACCACCACCACCACCACCACCACCAGTTCAACCTCCCCCCCCACCATTCCACCACCACCACCTCTGTCACCACCACCTCCACCACCGTGTTCCTCCCCACCACCACCACCACCTCCCCACCAACACCACCACCACCACCACCTCCACCTCACCACCACCACCACCACCACCCACCACCTGTGTGTGTGTGTCCCACCACCACCACCACCAACACCACCACCTCCCCACCTCCCCACCACCACCACCACCACCACCACCACCACCACTTCCCCACCTCCCCACCACCACCACCACCACCACCACCACCACCACCACCACACTCCACCACCACCTCCCCACCACCACCACCTCCCCACCACCACCACCACCACCACCACCACCACACACCACCACCACCACCACCACCTCCCCCCACCACCACCACCACCACCACCACCCCCACCACCACCACCTCCACCACCACCACCACCACCACCACCACCACCACCCACCACCACCCACCACCACCACCACCACCCCACTACCACCACCACCACCACCACCACCACCACCTCCCCACCACCACCACCTCCCCACCACCACCACCACCACCACCACCACCACTACCACCACCACCACCACCACCACCACCACCACCACCACCACCTCCCCACCACCACCACCACCACCACCACCACCACCACCACCACCACCACCACCACCACCTCCACCACCACCACCACCACCACCTCCACCACCACCACCACCACCTCCACCACCACCACCACCACCACCACCACCACCTCCACCTCCCCACCACCACCACCACCACCCTCCCCACCACCACCACCTCCCCACCACCTCCCCACCACCACCACCACCTCCCCACCACCTCCACCACCACCACCACCACCACCACTGGGACTCCACCTCCACCACCACCACCACCTCCCCACCACCACCACCACCACCACCAATGCTGGCAATTGTTTGCTAGTGGAGGATTACAGGAATGAGGTGGCTACTGCCTAGCAAACAAATCTCAATTCTGTCATGAACTTATGGGGACTGGGACTGCCAAATTGGGACTTTCTGTGTCTGGGACTCCTATGGTCTGGGACGTGCCTGGGCCTGATGGATGTGTTTCCCTGCCTCTGTCACTGTCCCTGTCTGGGACTGGCCTGCCTGGGCTACCTGGGACTTACCTGCAAGGTGTCTGGGACTGCCTGTGCTTCTGGGACTCCATGCCTGGACTGGAAGTGCCTGGTGAGACTGGGACTGAAGAAGGTTCCAATCAGCGCTGTGTCTGTCACAAGCCTGTGTCTGGGACTGCGGCTGCCTGGGACTGGGACTGCCTGTGACTGGGACTGCCTGTGTCTGGGACTGCCTGTGACATGGGACTGCCTGTCACCTGGGACCACCACCTGCCTGGGACTCCACCACCACCACCACCACCACCACCACCTGGGACCACCTGGGACTGGGACCACCTGTCTGGGACCACCTGTGTCTGGGACTGCCACCACTGGGACCACCTGTGTCTGGGACTGCCTGTGTCTGGGACCACCACCACCTCCTCCACCACCACCTGGGACTGCCTCCACCTGGGAGTGCCTCCACTGGGACCACCTGTCTGGGACTGCCTGTGTCTGGGACTGCCCTCCTGGGACCACATAAGGACTAAGGGACAGCTTCTGCCTGCACTGGGACTACCTGTGTCTTGACTGCCTGGACTGGGACTGCCTGTGTCTGGGACTGCCTGTGTCTGTGACTGCCTGTGTCTGGGACTGTCCGGGACTGGGACTGGCTGTGTCTGGGACTGCCTGTGTCTGGGATGGCTGTGTCTGGGACTGCCTGGGACTGGGACTGCCTGTGTCTGGGACTGCCTGTGTCTGGGACTGCCTGTGTCTGGGACTGCCTGTGTCTGGGACTGCCTGTGTCTGGGACTGCCTGTGTCTGGGACTGCCTGTGTCTGGGACTGCCTGTGTCTGGGACTGCCTGTGTCTGGGACTGCCTGTGTCTGGGACTGCCTGTGTCTGGGACTGCCTGTGTCTGGGACTGCCTGTGTCTGGGACTGCCTATGTCTGGGACTGCCTGTGTCTGGGACTGCCTGTGTCTGGGACTGCCTGTGTCTGGGACTGCCTGTGTCTGGGACTGCCTGGGACTGGGACTGCCTGTGTCTGGGACTGCCTGTGTCTGGGACTTCCTGTGTCTGGGACTGCCTGTGTCTGGGACTGCCTGTGTCTGGGACTGCCTGGGACTGGGACGGCGGTGCTGACTCCAACTACGCTGACTCCAGCAGAGGCTTCGTCGTCGAGTTCGGCTCCTTTCCCTCTCTCTGGATCTGACGGGGCTCTGCCTGCTGTAGGAGGTCTGGACCTATCGCCGGGAGCAGCGGGCGTACGCTATCCTGCTTCTCGTGGACCCGTGAAAGGCTCAACGAATTGTGTGACGGGTGGGAATGGGCGGATCTCTCAATTACCTTCCCCGGCCGTTGTATTGGGAAGTTCAATGGTGAGAAATGTCTCAGTCCCTGGAGCAAAATCTTTGTGCTATCCAGGAGCATGAGTACAGGACATCAATAAGCTGCTCCCAAACATTTTAAACCAGCATCAGGAAATGTTGTCTCTCATAGTTCATGTGGGATTCAATTACATTATGAACGGCAGCTCAGAACAGCTGAAGATGGATTTTAAAGAACTGATTGGGTCTCTACTTGACACCAACAAACACCCCATAATATCTGGCCCTCTGCCCTCCCTAAATCGTGGCATTGAATGGTTCAGCAGACTTTTAGCCCTCCATAACTGGCTACGAGACTATTGCAGCTCTGTGGGTGTAACATTTATTGACAATTTTGATACCTTCTGGAAACAAAGCTCGTATTATAAGGAGGATGGGATCCACCCAAATCATTTGGGTTCCTGGATCCTTTCACAGCATTATAAGGCTGCGTTGAGAAAACGACTTATCAATGACCCAAGTCCAGCTAATTTAATCCCTACCATTGTGTTGCTGAGTTGTCATAATGCTATAGCAAATGTACGTTATCCCAGGAGCGTTGGAAGACACAATGTAAATAACCTAATGTATGTCCCTCTTACTGCCCTGAATGCCTCTGCTGATCCTACAGCTATTGTATGCAGTAATCATGTGTCTATGAACCAGAGTTGATTTAAATATTGACTGTCTTTCATCATGATGCCCACACAAGAGAAAGCTTCAAACTGTAACTACTGCCTGCAACCTGGTTCAGGTTATCAGTCAACCTACCTGGGTAGTTACAAACAGCACAGGACTGAAATCATGAACATGTATTGAGCACATCTTTACTAATGCTTCAGAAATTTGATTGAAAGCAGTACCCAAATCCATCGGATGTAGTGATCACAATATAGTAGCCATACAGTCCCCATACAGTCCTGTGTAGCTCAGTTGGTAGAGCATGGTGTTCGCAACGCCAGGGTTGTGGGTTCGATTCCCACGGGGGGCCAGTACGAAAATATATGCACTCACTAAAAAAAACTGTAAGTCACTCTGGATAAGAGCGTCTGCTAAATGACTAAAATGATATCTAGGAAAACCAAAGTTCCAAAGGCTGGGCCTAATATAGTTTATAAGAGGTCATACAATAAGTTTTGTAGTGATTCCTATGTTGTTGATGTAAAGAATATTTGCTGGTCCGTGGTGTGTAATGAGGAGCAACCAGATGATGCACTTAACACAATTATGAAATTGCTTATTCCAGTTACTTATAAGCATGCACCCATTAAGAAAATCACTGTAAAAACTATTAAATCCCTGTGGATTGACGAGGAATTGAAAAATTGTATGGTTGAGAGGGATGAGGCAAAAGGAATGGCAAATAAGTCTGGCTGCACAACCGATTTGGCAAACGTACTGCAAACTGAGAAATCATGTGACTAAACTGAATAAAATAAGAAACTATACTATGAAACAAAGATAAATTACATAAAGAATAACAGTAAAAAGCTTTGGAGCTCCTTAAATGAAATTTTGGGCAAAAAGGCAAACTCAGCTCCATCATTCATTGAATCAGATGGCTCATTCATCACAAAACCCACTGATATTGTCAACTTCTTTAATTATTTTTTCATTGATTAGCAAACTTAGGCATGACATTCCATCAACAAACGCTGACACTACACATCCAAGTATAGCTGATAAAATTATGAAAGACAAGCACTGTAATTTTGAATTCCATAAAGTGAGTGTGGAAGTGGTGAAAAAATGATTGTTGTCTATCAACAATGACAAGCCACTGAGGTCTGACAACTTGGATGGAAAATTACTGAGGATAATAGTGGATGATATTGCCACTCCTATTGGCCATATCTTCAATTTAAGCCTACTAGAAATTGTGCCCTCAGGCCTGGAGGGAAGCTAAAGTCATTCCGCTACCCAAGAATAGTAAAGCCCCCTTTACTGGCTCAAATAGCTGACCAATCAGCCTGTTACCAACCCTTAGTAAACTTTTGGAAAGAATGATGTTTGACCAGATACAATGCTATTTTACAGTAAACAAACTGACAACAGACTTTCAGCTCGCTTATAGGGAAGAACATTCAACAAGCACTTACACAAATGACTGATGATTGGCTGAGAGAAATTGATGATTGTGGGGGCTGTTTTGTTAGACTTCAGTGCGGCTTTTGACATTATCGATCATAGTCTGCTGCTGGAAAAACGTATCTGTTATGGCTTTACACCCCCTGCTATATTGTGGATAAAGAGTTACCTGTCTAACAGAACACAGAGGGTGTTCTTTAATGGAAGCCTTTCCAACATTATCCAGGTAAAATCAGGAATTCCCCAGGGCAGCTGTCTAGGCCCCTTTACATTTTTCATCTTTACTTACATTATGCCACTGGCTTTGAGTAAAGCCAGTGTGTTTATGTATGCGGATGACTCAACACTATACACGTCAGCTACTACAGCAACTGAAATGACTGCAACACTTAGTGCTGCAGTTAGTTTCTGAATGGGTGGCAAGGAAGAAGTTAGTCATAAATAATTCAAAAACTAAAAGCATTGTATTTGGGACAAATCATTCACTAAATCTCAACTAAATCTTGTAGTGAATAATGTGGAAATTGAGCAAGTTGAGGTGACTAAACTGCTTGGAGTAACCCTGGATTGTAAACTGTCATGGTCAAAACATATTGATACAACAGTAGCTAAGATGGGGAGAAGTCTGTCCATAATAAAGCGCAGCTCTGCCTTTTTAACAGCACTATCAACAAGGCAGGTCCTACAGGCCCTAGTTTTGTCGCACCTGGACTACTGTTCAGTCGTGTGGTCAGGTGCCACAAAGAGGAACTTAGGGAAATTGCAATTGGCTCAGAACAGGGCAGCACGGCTGGCCCTTGGATGTACACAGATATCTAACATTAATAATATGCATGTCAATCTCTCCTGGCTCAAAGTGGAGGAGAGATTGACTTCATCACGACTTGTGTTTGTGAGAGGTATTGACCTGTTAAATGCACCGAGCTGTCTGTTTGAACTACTGGCACACAGCTTGGACACCCATGCCTACCCCCACAAGACATGCCACCAGAGGTCTCTTCACAG
>CM072220.1:4730630-4743130 GCA_036851935.1 Coregonus suidteri
GTTTCTGCCATAACTTCATTCCTCAAGTCTTCAACTCCTTTCTCCATCAAAGCGCTGATCTGAGGGGCTGTCTGGTGTGTCAGTGGTGAGGGGCTGTCTGGTATGTCAGTGGTGTCAGTGGTGAGGGGCTGTCTGGTATGTCAGTGGTGAGGGGCTGTCTGGTGTGTCAGTGGTGAGGGGCTGTCTGGTATGTCAGTGGTGTCAGTGGTGAGGGGCTGTCTGGTGTGTCAGTGGTGTCAGTGGTGAGGGGCTGTCTGGTATGTCAGTGGTGAGGGGGCTGTCTGGTATGTCAGTGGTGTCAGTGGTGAGGGGCTGTCTGGTATGTCAGTGGTGAGGGGCTGTCTGGTATGTCAGTGGTGAGGGGCTGTCTGGTATGTCAGTGGTGTCAGTGGTGAGGGGCTGTCTGGTGTGTCAGTGGTGAGGGGCTGTCTGGTATGTGTCATCAGTGGTGTCAGTGGTGAGGGGCTGTCTGGTATGTCAGTGGTGTCAGTGGTGAGGGGCTGTCTGGTATGTCAGTGGTGTCAGTTGGTGTCAGTGGTGAGGGGCTGTCTGGTATGTCAGTGGTGTCAGTGGTGAGGGGCTGTCTGGTATGTCAGTGGTGAGGGGCTGTCTGGTATGTCAGTGGTGAGGGGCTGTCTGGTATGTCAGTGGTGTCAGTGGTGAGGGGCTGTCTGGTATGTCAGTGGTGAGGGGCTGTCTGGTATGTCAGTGGTGAGGGGCTGTCTGGTATGTCAGTGGTGAGGGGCTGTCTGGTATGTCAGTGGTGAGGGGGGCTCTCTGGTATGTCAGTGTTGAGGGGCTGTCTGGTATGTCAGTGGTGAGGGGGCTCTCTGGTATGTCAGTGGTGTCAGTGGTGAGGGGCTGTCTGGTATGTCAGTGTGAGGGGGCTGTCTGGTATGTCAGTGGTGAGGGGCTGTCTGGTATGTCAGTGGTGTCAGTGGTGAGGGGCTGTCTGGTATGTCAGTGGTGAGGGGCTGTCAGTGGTGAGGGGCTGTCTGGTGTGTCAGTGGTGAGGGGCTGTCTGGTATGTCAGTGGTGAGGGGGCTGTCTGGTATGTCAGTGGTGAGGGGCTGTCTGGTATGTCAGTGGTGTCAGTGGTGAGGGGCTGTCTGGTATGTCAGTGGTGAGGGGCTGTCTGGTATGTCAGTGGTGAGGGGCTGTCTGGTGTGTCAGTGGTGAGGGGCTGTCTGGTATGTCAGTGGTGAGGGGGCTGTCTGGTATGTCAGTGGTGAGGGGCTGTCTGGTATGTCAGTGGTGAGGGGCTGTCTGGTATGTCAGTGGTGTCAGTGGTGAGGGGCTGTCTGTATGTCAGTGGTGAGGGCTGTCAGTGGTGAGGAGCTGTCTGGTATGTCAGTGGTGAGGGGCTGTCAGTGGTGAGGGGCTGTCTGGTGTGTCAGTGGTGTCAGTGGTGAGGGGGCTGTCTGGTATGTCAGTGGTGAGGGGCTGTCTGGTATGTCAGTGGTGAGGGGGCTGTCTGGTATGTCAGTGGTGTCAGTGGTGAGGGGCTGTCTGGTGTGTCAGTGGTGAGGGGCTGTCTGGTATGTCAGTGTTGAGGGCTGTCTGGTATGTCAGTGGTGAGGGGCTGTCTGGTGTGTCAGTGGTGAGGAGCTGTCTGGTATGTCAGTGGTGTCAGTGGTGAGGGGCTGTCTGGTATGTCAGTGGTGAGGGGCTGTCTGGTATGTCAGTGGTGAGGGGCTGTCTGGTATGTCAGTGGTGTCAGTGGTGAGGGGCTGTCTGGTATGTCAGTGGTGAGGGGCTGTCTGGTATGTCAGTGGTGTCAGTGGTGAGGGGCTGTCTGGTATGTCAGTGGTGTCAGTGGTGAGGGGCTGTCTGGTATGTCAGTGTGGTGTCAGTGGTGAGGGGCTGTCTGGTATGTCAGTGGTGAGGGGCTGTCTGGTATGTCAGTGGTGAGGGGCTGTCTGGTATGTCAGTGGTGAGGGGCTGTCTGGTGTGTCAGTGGTGAGGGGCTGTCTGGTATGTCAGTTGGTGTCAGTGGTGAGGGGCTGTCTGGTATGTCAGTGGTGAGGGGCTGTCTGGTATGTCAGTGGTGAGGGGCTGTCTGGTATGTCAGTGGTGAGGAGCTGTCTGGTATGTCAGTGGTGTCAGTGGTGAGGGGCTGTCTGGTGTGTCAGTGGTGAGGGGCTGTCAGTGGTGAGGGGCTGTCTGGTATGTCAGTGGTGAGGGGGCTGTCTGGTATGTCAGTGGTGTCAGTGGTGAGGGGGCTGTCTGGTGTGTCAGTGGTGTCAGTGGTGAGGGGCTGTCAGTGGTGAGGGGCTGTCTGGTATGTCAGTGGTGAGGGGCTGTCAGTGGTGAGGGGCTGTCTGGTATGTCAGTGGTGAGGGGCTGTCAGTGGTGAGGGGCTGTCTGGTGTGTCAGTGGTGAGGGGCTGTCTGGTATGTCAGTGGTGAGGGGCTGTCTGGTATGTCAGTGGTGAGGGGCTGTCTGGTATGTCAGTGGTGAGGAGCTGTCTGGTATGTCAGTGGTGTCAGTGGTGAGGAGCTGTCAGTGGTGAGGGGCTGTCTGGTATGTCAGTGGTGAGGGGCTGTCTGGTATGTCAGTGGTGAGGGGCTGTCTGGTATGTCAGTGGTGTCAGTAGTGAGGGGCTGTCTGGTATGTCAGTGGTGAGGGGCTGTCTGGTATGTCAGTGGTGTCAGTAGTGAGGGGCTGTCTGGTATGTCAGTGGTGAGGGGCTGTCTGGTATGTCAGTGGTGAGGGGCTGTCTGGTATGTCAGTGGTGTCAGTGGTGAGGGGCTGTCTGGTGTGTCAGTGGTGTCAGTGGTGAGGGGGCTGTCTGGTATGTCAGTGGTGTCAGTGGTGAGGGGCTGTCTGGTGTGTCAGTGGTGAGGGGCTGTCTGGTATGTCAGTGGTGAGGGCTGTCTGGTATGTCAGTGGTGAGGGGCTGTCTGGTATGTCAGTGGTGAGGGGCTGTCTGGTGTGTCAGTGGTGAGGAGCTGTCTGGTATGTCAGTGGTGAGGGGCTGTCTGGTATGTCAGTGGTGAGGGGCTGTCTGGTATGTCAGTGGTGAGGGGCTGTCTGGTATGTCAGTGGTGTCAGTGGTGAGGAGCTGTCTGGTATGTCAGTGGTGAGGGGCTGTCTGGTATGTCAGTGGTGAGGGGCTGTCTGGTATGTCAGTGGTGAGGGGGCTGTCTGGTATGTCAGTGGTGAGGGGGCTGTCTGGTATGTCAGTGGTGTCAGTGGTGAGGGGCTGTCTGGTATGTCAGTGGTGTCAGTGGTGAGGGGCTGTCTGGTATGTCAGTGGTGTCAGTGGTGAGGGGCTGTCTGGTATGTCAGTGGTGAGGGGCTGTCTGGTATGTCAGTGGTGAGGGGCTGTCTGGTATGTCAGTGGTGAGGGGCTGTCTGGTATGTCAGTGGTGTCAGTGGTGAGGGGGCTGTCTGGTATGTCAGTGGTGTCAGTGGTGAGGGGCTGTCTGGTATGTCAGTGGTGTCAGTGGTGAGGGGCTGTCTGGTATGTCAGTGGTGTCAGTGGTGAGGGGCTGTCTGGTATGTCAGTGGTGAGGGGGCTGTCTGGTATGTCAGTGGTGTCAGTGGTGAGGAGCTGTCTGGTATGTCAGTGGTGAGGGGCTGTCTGGTATGTCAGTGGTGAGGGGCTGTCTGGTGTGTCAGTGGTGAGGGGCTGTCTGGTATGTCAGTGGTGAGGGGCTGTCTGGTGTGTCAGTGGTGAGGGGCTGTCTGGTATGTCAGTGGTGAGGAGCTGTCTGGTATGTCAGTGGTGAGGGGCTGTCTGGTATGTCAGTGGTGAGGGGCTGTCTGGTATGTCAGTGGTGAGGGGCTGTCTGGTATGTCAGTGGTGAGGGGCTGTCTGGTATGTCAGTGGTGAGGGGGCTGTCTGGTATGTCAGTGGTGTCAGTGGTGAGGGGCTGTCTGGTATGTCAGTGGTGAGGGGCTGTCTGGTATGTCAGTGGTGAGGGGCTGTCTGGTATGTCAGTGGTGAGGGGGCTGTCTGGTGTGTCAGTGGTGAGGGGCTGTCTGGTGTGTCAGTGGTGTCAGTGGTGAGGGGCTGTCTGGTATGTCAGTGGTGAGGGGCTGTCTGGTGTGTCAGTGGTGAGGAGCTGTCTGGTATGTCAGTGGTGAGGGGCTGTCTGGTGTGTCAGTGGTGAGGAGCTGTCTGGTATGTCAGTGGTGAGGGGCTGTCTGGTATGTCAGTGGTGTCAGTGGTGAGGGGGCTGTCTGGTATGTCAGTGGTGAGGGGCTGTCTGGTATGTCAGTGGTGAGGGGCTGTCTGGTATGTCAGTGGTGAGGGGGCTGTCTGGTATGTCAGTGGTGAGGGGGCTGTCTGGTGTGTCAGTGGTGAGGGGCATTCTGGTGTGTCAGTGGTGTCAGTGGTGAGGGGCTGTCTGGTATGTCAGTGGTGAGGGGCTGTCTGGTGTGTCAGTGGTGAGGAGCTGTCTGGTATGTCAGTGTTGAGGGGCTGTCTGGTATGTCAGTGGTGTCAGTGGTGAGGGAGCTGTCTGGTATGTCAGTGGTGAGGGGCTGTCTGGTATGTCAGTGGTGAGGGGCTGTCTGGTTATGTCAGTGGTGAGGGGGCTGTCTGGTGTGTCAGTGGTGAGGGGCTGTCTGGTATGTCAGTGGTGTCAGTGGTGAGGGGCTGTCTGGTATGTCAGTGGTGAGGGGCTGTCTGGTGTGTCAGTGGTGAGGGGGCTGTCTGGTATGTCAGTGGTGAGGGGCTGTCTGGTATGTCAGTGGTGTCAGTGGTGAGGGGCTGTCTGGTATGTCAGTGGTGAGGGGCTGTCTGGTGTGTCAGTGGTGAGGGGCTGTCTGGTGTGTCAGTGGTGTCAGTGGTGAGGGGCTGTCTGGTATGTCAGTGGTGTCAGTGGTGAGGGGCTGTCTGGTGTGTCAGTGGTGAGGGGCTGTCTGGTGTGTCAGTGGTGAGGGGCTGTCTGGTATGTCAGTGGTGAGGGGCTGTCTGGTATGTCAGTGGTGAGGGGCTGTCTGGTGTCAGTGGTGAGGGGCTGTCTGGTATGTCAGTGGTGAGGGGGCTGTCTGGTATGTCAGTGGTGAGGGGCTGTCTGGTATGTCAGTGGTGAGGGGCTGTCTGGTATGTCAGTGGTGAGGGGCTGTCTGGTATGTCAGTGGTGAGGGGGCTGTCTGGTATGTCAGTGGTGAGGGGCTGTCTGGTATGTCAGTGTTGAGGGGCTGTCTGGTATGTCAGTGGTGAGGAGCTGTCTGGTATGTCAGTGGTGTCAGTGGTGAGGGGCTGTCTGGTGTGTCAGTGGTGAGGGGGCTGTCTGGTGTGTCAGTGGTGAGGGGCTGTCTGGTATGTCAGTGGTGAGGAGCTGTCTGGTATGTCAGTGGTGTCAGTGGTGAGGGGCTGTCTGTCTGGTATGTCAGTGGTGAGGGGCTGTCTGGTATGTCAGTGGTGAGGGGCTGTCTGGTATGTCAGTGGTGAGGGGCTGTCTGGTATGTCAGTGGTGAGGGGCTGTCTGGTGTGTCAGTGGTGAGGGGCTGTCTGGTATGTCAGTGGTGAGGGGCTGTCAGTGGTGAGGGGCTGTCTGGTGTGTCAGTGGTGAGGGGCTGTCTGGTATGTCAGTGGTGAGGGGCTGTCAGTGGTGAGGGGCTGTCTGGTATGTCAGTGGTGAGGGGCTGTCAGTGGTGAGGGGCTGTCTGGTATGTCAGTGGTGAGGGGCTGTCAGTGGTGTGTCAGTGGTGAGGGGCTGTCAGTGGTGAGGAGCTGTCTGGTATGTCAGTGGTGAGGGGCTGTCAGTGGTGAGGGGCTGTCTGGTGTGTCAGTGGTGTCAGTGGTGAGGAGCTGTCTGGTATGTCAGTGGTGTCAGTGGTGAGGGGCTGTCTGGTGTGTCAGTGGTGAGGGGCTGTCTGGTGTGTCAGTGGTGTCAGTGGTGAGGGGCTGTCTGGTATGTCAGTGGTGTCAGTGGTGAGGGGCTGTCTGGTGTGTCAGTGGTGAGGGGCTGTCTGGTGTGTCAGTGGTGAGGGGCTGTCTGGTGTGTCAGTGGTGAGGGGCTGTCTGGTATGTCAGTGGTGAGGGGCTGTCTGGTGTGTCAGTGGTGAGGGGCTGTCTGGTGTGTCAGTGGTGTCAGTGGTGAGGGGCTGTCTGGTATGTCAGTGGTGAGGGGCTGTCTGGTATGTCAGTGGTGAGGAGCTGTCAGTGTTGAGGGGCTGTCTGGTATGTCAGTGGTGAGGGGCTGTCTGGTATGTCAGTGGTGAGGGGGCTGTCTGGTATGTCAGTGGTGAGGGGCTGTCTGGTATGTCAGTGGTGTCAGTGTTGAGGGCTGTCTGGTATGTCAGTGGTGTCAGTGTTTGAGGGGCTGTCTGGTATGTCAGTGGTGAGGGGCTGTCTGGTATGTCAGTGGTGTCAGTGGTGAGGGGCTGTCTGGTATGTCAGTGGTGTCAGTGTTGAGGGGCTGTCTGGTATGTCAGTGGTGAGGGGGCTGTCTGGTATGTCAGTGGTGAGGGGCTGTCTGGTATGTCAGTGGTGAGGGGCTGTCTGGTATGTCAGTGGTGAGGGGCTGTCTGGTGTGTCAGTGGTGAGGGGCTGTCTGGTATGTCAGTGGTGAGGGGCTGTCTGGTATGTCAGTGGTGAGGGGCTGTCTGGTATGTCAGTGGTGTCAGTGGTGAGGGGGCTGTCTGGTGTGTCAGTGGTGAGGGGCTGTCTGGTATGTCAGTGGTGTCAGTGGTGAGGGGCTGTCTGGTGTGTCAGTGGTGAGGGGCTGTCTGGTATGTCAGTGGTGTCAGTGGTGAGGGGCTGTCTGGTGTGTCAGTGGTGAGGGGCTGTCTGGTATGTCAGTGGTGAGGGGGCTGTCTGGTATGTCAGTGGTGAGGGGCTGTCTGGTATGTCAGTGGTGAGGGGCTGTCTGGTATGTCAGTGGTGAGGGGCTGTCTGGTATGTCAGTGGTGAGGGGCTGTCTGGTATGTCAGTGGTGTCAGTGGTGAGGGGCTGTCCGGTATGTCAGTGGTGAGGGGCTGTCTGGTATGTCAGTGGTGAGGGGCTGTCTGGTATGTCAGTGGTGAGGAGCTGTCTGGTATGTCAGTGGTGAGGAGCTGTCTGGTATGTCAGTGGTGAGGGGCTGTCTGGTGTGTCAGTGGTGAGGAGCTGTCTGGTATGTCAGTGGTGAGGGGCTGTCTGGTATGTCAGTGGTGAGGGGCTGTCTGGTATGTCAGTGGTGTCAGTGGTGAGGGGCTGTCTGGTATGTCAGTGGTGAGTTGCTGTCTGGTATGTCAGTGGTGAGGGGCTGTCTGGTATGTCAGTGGTGAGGAGCTGTCTGGTATGTCAGTGGTGAGGGGCTGTCTGGTATGTCAGTGGTGAGGGGCTGTCAGTGGTGAGGGGCTGTCTGGTATGTCAGTGGTGAGGGGCTGTCAGTGGTGAGGGGCTGTCTGGTATGTCAGTGGTGAGGGGCTGTCAGTGGTGAGGGGCTGTCTGGTGTGTCAGTGGTGTCAGTGGTGAGGGGCTGTCTGGTATGTCAGTGGTGAGGGGCTGTCTGGTATGTCAGTGGTGAGGAGCTGTCTGGTATGTCAGTGGTGAGGGGCTGTCTGGTATGTCAGTGGTGTCAGTGGTGAGGGGCTGTCTGGTATGTCAGTGGTGAGGGGCTGTCTGGTATGTCAGTGGTGTCAGTGGTGAGGGGCTGTCTGGTATGTCAGTGGTGAGGGGCTGTCTGGTATGTCAGTGGTGTCAGTGGTGAGGGGCTGTCTGGTTTGTCAGTGGTGAGGGGCTGTCTGGTATGTCAGTGGTGTCAGTGGTGAGGGGCTGTCTGGTATGTCAGTGGTGTCAGTGGTGAGGGGCTGTCTGGTATGTCAGTGGTGAGGGGGCTGTCTGGTATGTCAGTGGTGAGGGGCTGTCTGGTATGTCAGTGGTGAGGGGCTGTCTGGTATGTCAGTGGTGAGGGGGCTGTCTGGTGTGTCAGTGGTGAGGGGCTGTCTGGTATGTCAGTGGTGAGGGGCTGTCTGGTATGTCAGTGGTGAGGGGCTGTCAGTGGTGAGGGGCTGTCTGGTATGTCAGTGGTGAGGGGCTGTCTGGTATGTCAGTGGTGAGGGGCTGTCTGGTATGTCAGTGGTGAGGGGCTGTCTGGTATGTCAGTGGTGAGGGGCTGTCTGGTATGTCAGTGGTGAGGGGCTGTCTGGTATGTCAGTGGTGAGGGGGCTGTCTGGTGTGTCAGTGGTGAGGGGCTGTCTGGTATGTCAGTGGTGAGGGGCTGTCTGGTATGTCAGTGGTGAGGGGCTGTCAGTGGTGAGGGGCTGTCTGGTATGTCAGTGGTGAGGGGCTGTCTGGTATGTCAGTGGTGAGGGGCTGTCTGGTATGTCAGTGGTGAGGGGCTGTCTGGTATGTCAGTGGTGAGGGGGCTGTCTGGTGTGTCAGTGGTGAGGGGCTGTCAGGTATGTCAGTGGTGAGGGGCTGTCTGGTATGTCAGTGGTGAGGGGGGCTGTCTGGTGTGTCAGTGGTGAGGGGCTGTCTGGTGTCAGTGGTGAGGGGCTGTCTGGTATGTCAGTGGTGAGGGCTGTCAGGTATGTCAGTGGTGAGGGGCTTTCTGGTGTGTCAGTGGTGAGGGGCTGTCTGGTGTGTCAGTGGTGAGGAGCTGTCTGGTATGTCAGTGGTGAGGAGCTGTCTGGTATGTCAGTGGTGAGGGGGCTGTCTGGTATGTCAGTGGTGAGGGGCTGTCTGGTGTGTCAGTGGTGAGGGGCTGTCAGGTATGTCAGTGGTGAGGGGCTGTCAGGTATGTCAGTGGTGAGGGGCTGTCTGGTATGTCAGTGGTGAGGGGCTGTCTGGTATGTCAGTGGTGAGGGGCTGTCTGGTGTGTCAGTGGTGAGGGGCTGTCTGGTATGTCAGTGGTGAGGGGCTGTCTGGTATGTCAGTGGTGAGGGGCTGTCTGGTGTGTCAGTGGTGAGGGGCTGTCTGGTATGTCAGTGGTGAGGGGCTGTCAGTGGTGAGGGGCTGTCTGGTATGTCAGTGGTGAGGGGCTGTCTGGTATGTCAGTGGTGAGGGGCTGTCTGGTATGTCAGTGGTGAGGGGGCTGTCTGGTATGTCAGTGGTGAGGGGCTGTCTGGTATGTCAGTGGTGAGGGGGCTGTCTGGTATGTCAGTGGTGTCAGTGGTGAGGGGGCTGTCTGGTATGTCAGTGGTGTCAGTGGTTAGGGGCTGTCTGGTATGTCAGTGGTGAGGGGCTGTCTGGTATGTCAGTGGTGTCAGTGGTGAGGGGCTGTCTGGTATGTCAGTGGTGTCAGTGGTGAGGGGCTGTCTGGTATGTCAGTGGTGAGGGGCTGTCTGGTATGTCAGTGGTGAGGGGCTGTCTGGTATGTCAGTGGTGAGGGGCTGTCTGGTATGTCAGTGGTGAGGGGCTGTCTGGTATGTCAGTGGTGTCAGTGGTGAGGGGCTGTCTGGTATGTCAGTGGTGAGGGGGCTGTCTGGTATGTCAGTGGTGAGGGGCTGTCTGGGTGTGTCAGTGGTGAGGGGCTGTCAGTGGTGTCAGTGGTGAGGGGCTGTCTGGTATGTCAGTGGTGTCAGTGGTGAGGGGCTGTCTGGTATGTCAGTGGTGAGGGGCTGTCTGGTATGTCAGTGGTGTCAGTGGTGAGGGGCTGTCTGGTATGTCAGTGGTGAGGGGGCTGTCTGGTGTGTCAGTGGTGAGGGGCTGTCTGGTATGTCAGTGGTGAGGGGCTGTCTGGTATGTCAGTGGTGTCAGTGGTGAGGGGCTGTCTGGTATGTCAGTGGTGAGGGGCTGTCTGGTATGTCAGTGGTGAGGGGCTGTCTGGTATGTCAGTGGTGTCAGTGGTGAGGAGCTGTCTGGTATGTCAGTGGTGAGGGGCTGTCTGGTGTGTCAGTGGTGAGGGGCTGTCTGGTATGTCAGTGGTGTCAGTGGTGAGGGGCTGTCTGGTATGTCAGTGGTGAGGGGCTGTCTGGTATGTCAGTGGTGTCAGTGGTGAGGGGCTGTCTGGTGTGTCAGTGGTGAGGGGCTGTCTGGTATGTCAGTGGTGTCAGTGGTGAGGGGCTGTCTGGTATGTCAGTGGTGAGGAGCTGTCTGGTATGTCAGTGGTGAGGGGCTGTCTGGTATGTCAGTGGTGAGGGGCTGTCAGTGGTGAGGGGCTGTCTGGTATGTCAGTGGTGTCAGTGGTGAGGGGCTGTCTGGTATGTCAGTGGTGAGGGGCTGTCTGGTATGTCAGTGGTGTCAGTGGTGAGGGGCTGTCTGGTATGTCAGTGGTGAGGGGCTGTCTGGTATGTCAGTGGTGAGGGGGCTGTCTGGTATGTCCGTGGTATGTCAGTGGTGAGGGGCTGTCTGGTATGTCAGTGGTGAGGGGCTGTCTGGTGTCTGTCAGTGGTGAGGGGGCTGTCTGGTATGTCAGTGGTGAGGGGCTGTCTGGTGTGTCAGTGGTGAGGGGCTGTCTGGTATGTCAGTGGTGAGGGGGCTGTCTGGTATGTCAGTGGTGAGGGGCTGTCTGGTATGTCAGTGGTGAGGGGCTGTCTGGTATGTCAGTGGTGTCAGTGGTGAGGGGCTGTCTGGTATGTCAGTGGTGAGGGGCTGTCTGGTGTGTCAGTGGTGAGGGCTGTCTGGTGTGTCAGTGGTGTCAGTAGTGAGGGGCTGTCTGGTATGTCAGTGGTGAGGGGCTGTCTGGTATGTCAGTGGTGAGGGGCTGTCAGGTATGTCAGTGGTGAGGGGCTGTCAGTGTGTGAGGGGCTGTCTGTGTGTGTCAGTGGTGAGGGGCTGTCTGGTGTGTCAGTGGTGAGGGGCTGTCTGGTATGTCAGTGGTGTCAGTGGTGAGGGGCTGTCTGGTATGTCAGTGGTGAGGGGCTGTCTGGTGTGTCAGTGGTGAGGGGCTGTCAGTGGTGAGGGGCTGTCTGGTGTGTCAGTGGTGAGGGGCTGTCTGGTGTGTCAGTGGTGAGGGGCTGTCAGTGGTGAGGGGCTGTCTGGTGTGTCAGTGGTGAGGGGCTGTCAGTGGTGAGGGGCTGTCTGGTATGTCAGTGGTGAGGGGCTGTCTGGTATGTCAGTGGTGAGGGGCTGTCTGGTATGTCAGTGGTGAGGGGCTGTCAGTGGTGAGGGGCTGTCAGCTCGTGTGTGTGTGTGTGTGTGTGTGTGTGTGTGTGTGGTGTGTGTGTGTGTGTGTGCAGTCTTTGGCTGATTAGTGGTTCTGGACAGGGTCAGAGGGAAACACCGGTACACACACCCACCACCCTGGTTCTATAGGGATTACCATCCCATTACACAACCCACTCAGAGGTTCTGATCCAAGCCTTTGTTCTGAGAGAGAGAGAGAGAGAGAGAGAGAGAGAGAGAGAGAGAGAGAGAGAGAGAGAGAGAGAGAGAGAGAGAGAGAGAGAGAGAGAGAGAGAGAGAGAGAGAGAGAGAGAGAGAGAGAGAGAGAGAGAGAGAGAGAGAGAGAGAGAGAGAGAGAGAGAGAGAGAGAGAGAGAGAGAGAGAGAGAGAGAGAGAGAGAGAGAGAGAGAGAGAGAGAGAGAGAGCAATCGATTAAAAGACAGACCTACTTTAGTTCAGCCCTTGTCTCTAAGGGCTAAGAGAACTATTGACATGTAAATATGGAGGATTGTATTTTGGACAGCTTTGGTGTGTGTGTGGTACAGCCTATAAAAACACCCCACGTAATCTACAGCTAATCCTGGTAAAATAACTCTGTGGAAGGGTGTGTGTGTGACCTCCCTCTCATTATGGGACTAACTGAAAAGAGAAAGAACAGCTTGAATGTGGTTCTGGTTCTCAGGTTGATGGTGATACACAACCAGAACACAACCAGAACACAACCACAACCACAACTAGAACACAACCACAACCAGAACACAACCAGAACACAACCAGAACACAACCACAACCAGAACACAACCAGAACACAACCACAACCAGAACACAACCAGAACACAACCAGAACACAACCAGAACACAACCAGAACACAACCACAACCACAACTAGAACACAACCACAACCAGAACACAACCAGAACACAACCACAACCACAACCAGAACACAACCAGAACACAACCACAACCACAACTAGAACACAACCACAACCACAACTAGAACCCAACCACAACCAGAACACACAACCAGAACACAACCACAACCACAACTAGAACACAACCACAACCAGAACACAACCAGAACACAACCACAACCACAACTAGAACACAACCACAACCAGAACACAACCACAACCACAACCAGAACACAACCACAACCAGAACACAACTATAGAAAGGCCTTCTATGTTCCTTTTGATGGCATAGAAGGCCCTTCTTGCCTTGTCTCTAAGATCGTTCACAGCTTTGTGGAAGTTACCTGTGGCGCTGATGTTTAGGCCGAGGTATGTATAGTTTTTTTGTGCTCTAGGGCAACGGTGTCTAGATGGAATTTGTATTTGTGGTCCTGGCAACTGGACCTTTTTTGGAACACCGTTATTTTTGTCTTACTGAGATTGACTGTCAGGGCCCAGGTCTGACAGAATCTGTGCAGAAGATCTAGATGCTGCTGTAGGCCCTCCTTGGTTGGTGACAGAAGCACCAGATCGTCAGCAAACAGAAGACATTTGACTTC
>CM072220.1:4748130-4753130 GCA_036851935.1 Coregonus suidteri
GCAGGACCAGATTGACTAGAGTAACTCCATCCATCATAGAGTGAAGCAGGACCAGATTGACCTGAGTAACTCCATCCATCATAGAGTGAAGCAGGACCAGATTGACTAGAGTAACTCCATCCATCATAGAGTGAAGCAGGACCAGATTGACTAGAGTAACTCCATCCATCATAGAGTGAAGCAGGACCAGATTGACTAGAGTAACTCCATCCATCATAGAGTGAAGCAGGACCAGATTGACTAGAGTAACTCCATCCATCATAGAGTGAAGCAGGACCAGATTGACTAGAGTAACTCCATCCATCATAGAGTGAAGCAGGACCAGATTGACTAGAGTAACTCCATCCATCATAGAGTGAAGCAGGACCAGATTGACTAGAGTAACTCCATCCATCATAGAGTGAAGCAGGACCAGATTGACTAGAGTAACTCCATCCATCATAGAGTGAAGCAGGACCAGATTGACTAGAGTAACTCCATCCATCATAGAGTGAAGGGACAGACAGATCAGTGACATTTAAATTAGATTAATTAATGTCTCAGAGTTTATGGACATCCGTACTAGTTATATTTTATTGCCGGGAAACGCTTTTTTTCTCCACACAAACTCCTACATTTCATCTCACGTTCTCTCTCTTTTAATCTCTCTCTTTTATTATTTATTTATTTTTTCCTCTTTCTCTGTCTAGCTCTCTCACACGCATGGACACAGACACACAGACACACAGGAACACACAGACACACAGGAACACACAGACACACAGGAACACACAGACACACAGGAACACACAGACACACAGGAACACACAGACACACAGGAACACACATGAACACACAGACACACAGGAACACACATGCACACAGGAACACACAGACACACAGGAACACACAGGAACACACAGGAACACACAGACACACAGGAACACACAGACACACAGGAACACACAGGAACACACAGACACACAGGAACACACAGACACACAGGAACACACAGACACACAGGAACACACAGGAACACACAGACACACAGGAACACACAGGAACACACAGGAACACACAGGAACACACAGACACACAGGAACACACAGACACACATGAACACACAGACACACAGGAACACACAGGAACACACAGACACACAGGAACACACAGACACACAGGAACACACAGACACACAGGAACACACAAGGAACACACATGAACACACAGACACACATGAACACACAGGAACACACAGACACACAGGAACACACAGACACACAGGAACACACAGACACACATGAACACACAGACACACAGGAACACACAGACACACATGAACACACATGAACACACAGACACACAGGAACACACAGACACACAGGAACACACAGGAACACACAGGAACACACAGACACACAGGAACACACAGGAAACACACAGACACACAGGAACACACAGACACACAGGAACACACAGACACACAGGAACACACAGGAACACACAGGAACACACAGGAACACACAGACACACAGGAACACACAGACACACAGGAACACACAGACACACAGGAACACACAGACACACATGAACACACAGGAACACACAGACACACAGGAACACACAGACACACATGAACACACAGGAACACACACATGAACACACAGACACACAGGAACACACAGGAACACACAGGAACACACAGACACACAGGAACACACAGACACACATGAACACACATACACACAGGAACACACAGGAACACACAGGAACACACATGAACACACAGACACACACAACCCTCCGCTCATTAAACGGGTCAGGGACCGTAGCGACCCTCTGATTCTCCTAAAGCAGCTTTCTTCAAGTGGCTGGCTGGCTTTGACTCTTATTATTATTAATACTATAAAGACCAACCTTTGTTGCTGCAGTGTGTGTGTGTGTGTGTGTGTGTGTGTGTGTGTGTGTGTGTGTGTGTGTGTGTGTGTGTGTGTGTGTGTGTGTGTGTGTGTGTGTGTGTGTGTGTGTGTGTGTGTGTAGAGTGGTGGTATGTATGTTAGTGAGCCCTGAGGCTGTGGCTTTCAGTAGCCGTCCACTCTGAGTTCTCTGCTCTGTAAAGCCAGCTCAACCCTTTGTCCCACTCCGGAATTCTGCTACTTCCAATGCCCCCGGCCTCCTTTCAGACAGACAGAGAGAGAGAGAGAGAGGAGAAACTGGAGAGAGAGAGAGAGACTGGAGAGAGAGAGAGACTGGAGAGAGAGAGACTGGAGAGAGAGAAAGAGAGAGAGAGAGAGAGAGAGACAGAGAGAGAGAGACAGACAGAGAGGGACAGAGACAGAGAGAGAGAGACAGAGAGACAGAGACAGAGAGAGAGAGAGAGAGAGAGAGAGAGAGAGAGAGAGAGAGAGAGAGAGAGAGAGAGAGAGAGAGAGAGAGAGAGAGAGAGAGAGAGAGAGAGAGAGAGAGACAGAGACAGAGACAGAGACAGAGACAGAGACAGAGACAGAGAGAGAGAGAGAGAGAGAGAGAGAGAGAGAGAGAGAGAGAGAGAGAGGGTTTCATCTCCCAGCCCTGCATGTTGGTGTTGTCAATAATGACAGGAGAAGAAGAGGCCTGGTTGCCTACCTTAGTAGTGGGATCTTGTGTTGCTGTCAGGCTTGTGGTGTTATAGCCCTTAGGACCTTCACGGTTACGTTGCTTTGGTTGTTTTTGTCTAGTGTTTATTCGTTCTAATAAACATGTACGCCTTGGTCTGACGACTTAATCAACGATCGTGACAACAACACTATATATAGACATAATATGACATTTAGGAACGTCTTGTGACTGTAAAAGGGAGAGGGAGAGAGAGATTGGTTACAACACTATATATAGACATAATATGACATTTAGGAACGTCTTGTGACTGTAAAAAGGGAGAGGGAGAGAGAGATTGGTTACAACACTATATATAGACATAATATGACATTTAGGAACGTCTTGTGACTGTAAAAGGGAGAGGGAGAGAGAGATTGGTTACAACACTATATATAGACATAATATGACATTTAGGAACGTCTTGTGACTGTAAAAGGGAGAGGGAGAGAGAGATTGGTTACAACACTATATATAGACATAATATGACATTTAGGAACGTCTTGTGACTGTAAAAGGGAGGGAGAGGGAGGGAGAGAGAGATTGGTTACAACACTATATATAGACATAATATGACATTTAGGAACGTTTTGTGACTGTAAAAGGGAGAGGGAGAGAGAGATTGGTTACAACACTATATATAGACATAATATGACATTTAGGAACGTCTTGTGACTGTAAAAGGGAGAGGGAGAGAGAGATTGGTTACAACACTATATATAGACATAATATGACATTTAGGAACGTCTTGTGACTGTAAAAGGGAGAGGGAGAGAGAGATTGGTTACAACACTATATATAGACATAATATGACATTTTAGGAACGTCTTGTGACTGTAAAAGGGAGAGGGAGAGAGAGATTGGTTACAACACTATATATAGACATAATATGACATTTAGGAACGTCTTGTGACTGTAAAAAGGAGAGAGGGAGAGAGAGATTGGTTACAACACTATATATAGACATAATATGACATTTAGGAACGTCTTGTGACTGTAAAAGGGAGAGGGAGAGAGAGATTGGTTACAACACTATATATAGACATAATATGACATTTAGGAACGTCTTGTGACTGTAAAAGGGAGAGGGAGAGAGAGATTGGTTACAACACTATATATAGACATAATATGACATTTAGGAACGTCTTGTGAGTGTAATGTTTACTGTTCATTTTTATTGTTTATTTCACTTTTGTTTATTATCTACTTCACTTGCTTTGGCAACGTTAACATACGTTTCCCATGACAATAAAGCCCTTAAATTGAAATTGAATTGAATTGAGAGAGCGAGAGAGAGAAACAACAAGCTCACATCAAAGATATGTTATTTATATTTTTTTTTAGGGAGTAGATCAGCTTTAATATTGCAGATAGATTGTAGCTTCCATCAATGTAATTGTCTGCATAATTTCCAATCCCCCATATATATTTTTTGTAAATATAGATATTTATATACTGTACCAGTCAAAAGTTTGGACCCACCTACTCATTCAAGTGTTTTTCTTTATTTTTACTATTTTTACATTGTAGAATAATAGTGAAGACATCAAAGCTATGAAATAACACATATGGAATCATGTAGTAACCAAAAAAGTGGACCCAAAATGTCGATGTTTTGTTCCCCGAGCCACTTAGTTATCATTTTTGCCTTATGGCAAGGTGCTCCATCATGCTGGAAAAGGCATTGTTCGTCACCAAACTGTTCTTGGATGGTTGGGAGAAGTTGCTCTCTGAGGATGTGTTGGTACCATTTTTTATTCATGCTGTGTTCTTAGGCAAAATTGTGAGTGAGCCCACTCCCTTGGCTGAGAAGCAACCCCACACATGAATGGTCTCAGGATGCTTTACTGTTGGCATGACACAGGACTGATGGTAGCGTTCACCTTGTCTTCTCCGGACAAGGTGTTTTCCGGATGCCCCAAACAATCGGAAAGGGGGATTCATCAGAGAAAATGACTTTACCCCAGTCCTCAGCAGTCCAATCCCTGTACCTTTTGCAGAATATCAGTCTGTCCCTGATGTTTTTCCTGGATAGAAGTGGCTTCCTCGCTGCCATTCTTGACACCAGGCCATCCTCCCAAAAGTATTCGCCTCACTGTGCATGCAGATGCACTCACACCTGCCTGCTGCCATTCCTGAGCAAGCTCTGCACTGGTGGTGCCCAGATCCCGCAGCTGAATCAACTTTAGGAGACGTCCTGGCGCTTGCTGGACTTTCTTGGGCGCCCTGAAGCCTTCTTTCACAACAATTGAACCTCTCTCCTTGAAGTTCTTGATGATCTGATAAATGGTTGATTTAGGTGCAATCTTACTAGCAGCAATATCCTTGGCTGTGAAGCCCTTTTTGTGCAAAGCAATGATGACGGCACATGTTTCCTTGCAGGTAAC
>CM072220.1:4758130-4760630 GCA_036851935.1 Coregonus suidteri
TTAGCTAAACAGACTGGTACCCAGACTAGACCAAGGAGTGGAATGTTAGCTAAACAGACTGGTACCCAGACTAGACCAAGGAGTGGAATGTTAGCTAAACAGGTACCCAGACTAGACCAAGGAGTGGAATGTTAGCTAAACAGACTGGTACCAGACTAGACCAAGGAGTGGAATGTTAGCTAAACAGACTGGTACCCAGACTAGACCAAGGAGTGGAATGTTAGCTAAACAGACTGGTACCCAGACTAGACCAAGGAGTGGAATGTTAGCTAAACAGACTGGTACCCAGACTAGACCAAGGAGTGGAATGTTAGCTAAACAGACTGGTACCCAGACTAGACCAAGGAGTGGAATGTTAGCTAAACAAACTGGTACCAGACTAGACCAAGGAGTGGAATGTTAGCTAAACAGACTGGTACCAGACTAGACCAAGGAGTGGAATGTTAGCTAAACAGACTGGTACTAGACTAGACCAAGGAGTGGAATGTTAGCTAAACAGACTGGTACCAGACTAGACCAAGGAGTGGAATGTTAGCTAAACAGAGATGGTACCAGACTAGACCAAGGAGTGGAATGTTAGCTAAACAGACTGGTACCCAGACTAGACCAAGGAGTGGAATGTTAGCTAAACAGACTGGTACCCAGACTAGACCAAGGAGTGGAATGTTAGCTAAACAGACTGGTACCAGACTAGACCAAGGAGTGGAATGTTAGCTAAACAGACTGGTACCAGACTAGACCAAGGAGTGGAATGTTAGCTAAACAGGTACCCAGACTAGACCAAGGAGTGGAATGTTAGCTAAACAGACTGGTACCCAGACTAGACCAAGGAGTGGAATGTTAGCTAAACAGACTGGTACCCAGACTAGACCAAGGAGTGGAATGTTAGCTAAACAGACTGGTACCCAGACTAGACCAAGGAGTGGAATGTTAGCTAAACAGACTGGTACCCAGACTAGACCAAGGAGTGGAATGTTAGCTAAACAGACTGTACCCAGACTAGACCAGGGAGTGGAATGTTAGCTAAACAGACTGGTACCAGACTAGACCAAGGAGTGGAATGTTAGCTAAACAGACTGGTACCCAGACTAGACCAAGGAGTGGAATGTTAGCTAAACAGACTGGTACCCAGACTAGACCAAGGAGTGGAATGTTAGCTAAACAGACTGGTACCCAGACTAGACCAAGGAGTGGAATGTTAGCTAAACAGACTGGTACCCAGACTAGACCAAGGAGTGGAATGTTAGCTAAACAGACTGGTACCCAGACTAGACCAAGGAGTGGAATGTTAGCTAAACAGGTACCCAGACTAGACCAAGGAGTGGAATGTTAGCTAAACAGACTGGTACCCAGACTAGACCAAGGAGTGGAATGTTAGCTAAACAGACTGGTACCAGACTAGACCAAGGAGTGGAATGTTAGCTAAACAGACTGGTACCCAGACTAGACCAAGGAGTGGAATGTTAGCTAAACAGACTGGTACCCAGACTAACCAAGGAGTGGAATGTTAGCTAAACAGACTGGTACCAGACTAGACCAAGGAGTGGAATGTTAGCTAATACAGACTGGTACCCAGACTAGACCAAGGAGTGGAATGTTAGCTAAACAGACTGGTACCCAGACTAGACCAAGGAGTGGAATGTTAGCTAAACAGACTGGTACCCAGACTAGACCAAGGAGTGGAATGTTAGCTAAACAGACTGGTACCCAGACTAGACCAAGGAGTGGAATGTTAGCTAAACAGACTGGTACCCAGACTAGACCAAGGAGTGGAATGTTAGCTAAACAGGTACTGGTACCTAGACTAGACCAAGGAGTGGAATGTTAGCTAAACAGACTGGTACCAGACTAGACCAAGGAGTGGAATGTTAGCTAAACAGACTGGTACCCAGACTAGACCAAGGAGTGGAATGTTAGCTAAACAGGTACCCAGACTAGACCAAGGAGTGGAATGTTAGCTAAACAGACTGGTACCCAGACTAGACCAAGGAGTGGAATGTTAGCTAAACAGACTGGTACCCAGACTAGACCAAGGAGTGGAATGTTAGCTAAACAGACTGGTACCCAGACTAGACCAAGGAGTGGAATGTTAGGTACCCAGACTAGACCAGGAGTGGAATGTTAGCTAAACAGACTGGTACCCAGACTAGACCAAGGAGTGGAATGTTAGCTAAACAGACTGGTACCCAGACTAGACCAAGGAGTGGAATGTTAGCTAAACAGACTGGTACCCAGACTAGACCAAGGAGTGGAATGTTAGCTAAACAGACTGGTACCCAGACTAGACCAAGGAGTGGAATGTTAGCTAAACAGACTGGTACCAGACTAGACCAAGGAGTGGAATGTTAGCTAAACAGACTGGTACCCAGACTAGACCAAGGAGTGGAATGTTAGCTAAACAGACAGGTACCCAGACTAGACCAAGGAGTGGAATGTTAGCTAAACAGACTGGTACCCAGACTAGACCAAAGGAGTGGAATGTTAGCTAAACAGACTGGTA
>CM072220.1:4764499-4804499 GCA_036851935.1 Coregonus suidteri
ATAGACAGATGGGACTGACTGGAGTGATGCGGACTGTGGGTGAGTGTGTTATAGACAGATGGGACTGACTGGAGTGATGCGGACTGTGGGTGAGTGTGTTATAGACAGATGGGACTGACTGGAGTGATGCGGACTGTGGGTGAGTGTGTTATAGACAGATGGGACTGACTGGAGTGATGCGGACTGTGGGTGAGTGTGTTATAGACAGATGGGACTGACTGGAGTGATGCGGACTGTGGGTGAGTGTGTTATAGACAGATGGGACTGACTGGAGTGATGCGGACTGTGGGTGAGTGTGTGTTATAGACAGATAGGACTGACTGGAGTGATGCGGACTGTGGGGTGAGTGTGTTATAGACAGATGGGACTGACTGGAGTGATGCGGACTGTGGGTGAGTGTGTTATAGACAGATGGGACTGACTGGAGTGATGCGGGACTGTGGGTGAGTGTGTTATAGACAGATGGGACTGACTGGAGTGATGCGGACTGTGGGTGAGTGTGTTATAGACAGATGGGACTGACTGGAGTGATGCGGACTGTGGGTGAGTGTTATAGACAGATGGGACTGACTGGAGTGATGCGGACTGTGGGTGAGTGTGTTATAGACAGATGGGACTGACTGGAGTGATGCGGACTGTGGGTGAGTGTGTTATAGACAGATGGGACTGACTGGAGTGATGCGGACTGTGGGTGAGTGTGTTATAGACAGATGGGACTGACTGGAGTGATGCGGACTGTGGGTGAGTGTGTTATAGACAGATGGGACTGACTGGAGTGATGCGGACTGTGTGAGTGAGTGTGTTATAGACAGATGGGACTGACTGGAGTGATGCGGACTGTGGGTGAGTGTGTTATAGACAGATGGGACTGACTGGAGTGATGCGGACTGTGGGTGAGTGTGTTATAGACAGATGGGACTGACTGGAGTGATGCGGACTGTGGGTGAGTGTGTTATAGACAGATGGGACTGACTGGAGTGATGCGGACTGTGGGTGAGTGTGTTATAGACAGATGGGACTGGACTGGAGTGATGCGGACTGTGGGTGAGTGTGTTATAGACAGATGGGACTGACTGGAGTGATGCGGACTGTGGGTGAGTGTGTTATAGACAGATGGGACTGACTGGAGTGATGCGGACTGTGGGTGAGTGTGTTATAGACAGATGGGACTGACTGGAGTGATGCGGACTGTGGGTGAGTGTGTTATAGACAGATGGGACTGACTGGAGTGATGCGGACTGTGGGTGAGTGTGTTATAGACAGATGGGACTGACTGGAGTGATGCGGACTGTGGGTGAGTGTGTTATAGACAGATGGGACTGGCTGGAGTGATGCGGACTGTGGGTGAGTGTGTTATAGACAGATGGGACTGACTGGAGTGATGCGGACTGTGGGTGAGTGTGTTATAGACAGATGGGACTGGCTGGAGTGATGCGGACTGTGGGTGAGTGTGTTATAGACAGATGGGACTGGCTGGAGTGATGCGGACTGTGGGTGAGTGTGTTATAGACAGATGGGACTGACTGGAGTGATGCGGACTGTGGGTGAGTGTGTTATAGACAGATGGGACTGACTGGAGTGATGCGGACTGTGGGTGAGTGTGTTATAGACAGATGGGACTGACTGGAGTGATGCGGACTGTGGGTGAGTGTGTTATAGACAGATGGGACTGGCTGGAGTGATGCGGACTGTGGGTGAGTGTGTTATAGACAGATGGGACTGGCTGGAGTGATGCGGACTGTGGGTGAGTGTGTTATAGACAGATGGGACTGACTGGAGTGATGCGGACTGTGGGTGAGTGTGTTATAGACAGATGGGACTGACTGGAGTGATGCGGACTGTGGGTGAGTGTGTTATAGACAGATGGGACTGACTGGAGTGATGCGGACTGTGGGTGAGTGTGTTATAGACAGATGGGACTGACTGGAGTGATGCGGACTGTGGGTGAGTGTGTTATAGACAGATGGGACTGACTGGAGTGATGCGGACTGTGGGTTAGTGTGTTATAGACAGATGGGACTGACTGGAGTGATGCGGACTGTGGGTGAGTGTGTTATAGACAGATGGGACTGACTGGAGTGATGCGGACTGTGGGTGAGTGTGTTATAGACAGATGGGACTGACTGGAGTGATGCGGACTGTGGGTGAGTGTGTTATAGACAGATGGGACTGGCTGGAGTGATGCGGACTGTGGGTGAGTGTGTTATAGACAGATGGGACTGACTGGAGTGATGCGGACTGTGGGTGAGTGTGTTATAGACAGATGGGACTGACTGGAGTGATGCTGGTTGTGGGTGAGTGTGTTATAGACAGATGGGACTGACTGGAGTGATGCGGACTGTGGGTGAGTGTGTTATAGACAGATGGGACTGACTGGAGTGATGCGGACTGTGGGTGAGTGTTGTTATAGACAGATGGGACTGACTGGAGTGATGCGGACTGTGGGTGAGTGTGTTATAGACAGATGGGACTGACTGGAGTGATGCGGACTGTGGGTGAGTGTGTTATAGACAGATGGGACTGGCTGGAGTGATGCGGACTGTGGGTGAGTGTGTTATAGACAGATGGGACTGGCTGGAGTGATGCGGACTGTGGGTGAGTGTGTTATAGACAGATGGGACTGACTGGAGTGATGCGGACTGTGGGTGAGTGTGTTATAGACAGATGGGACTGACTGGAGTGATGCGGACTGTGGGTGAGTGTGTTATAGACAGATGGGACTGACTGGAGTGATGCGGACTGTGGGTGAGTGTGTTATAGACAGATGGGACTGACTGGAGTGATGCGGACTGTGGGTGAGTGTGTTATAGACAGATGGGACTGACTGGAGTGATGCGGACTGTGGGTGAGTGTGTTATAGACAGATGGGACTGACTGGAGTGATGCGGACTGTGGGTGAGTGTGTTATAGACAGATGGGACTGACTGGAGTGATGCGGACTGTGGGTGAGTGTGTTATAGACAGATGGGACTGACTGGAGTGATGCGGACTGTGGGTGAGTGTGTTATAGACAGATGGGACTGACTGGAGTGATGCGGACTGTGGGTGAGTGTGTTATAGACAGATGGGACTGACTGGAGTGATGCGGACTGTGGGTGAGTGTGTTATAGACAGATGGGACTGACTGGAGTGATGCGGACTGTGGGTGAGTGTGTTATAGACAGATGGGACTGACTGGAGTGATGCGGACTGTGGGTGAGTGTGTTATAGACAGATGGGACTGACTGGAGTGATGCGGACTGTGGGTGAGTGTGTTATAGACAGATGGGACTGACTGGAGTGATGCGGACTGTGGGTGAGTGTGTTATAGACAGATGGGACTGGCTGGAGTGATGCGGACTGTGGGTGAGTGTGTTATAGACAGATGGGACTGACTGGAGTGTGATGCGGACTGTGGGTGAGTGTGTTATAGACAGATGGGACTGACTGGAGTGATGCGGACTGTGGGTGAGTGTGTTATAGACAGATGGGACTGACTGGAGTGATGCGGACTGTGGGTGAGTGTGTTATAGACAGATGGGACTGACTGGAGTGATGCTGGACTGTGGGTGAGTGTGTTATAGACAGATGGGACTGACTGGAGTGATGCGGACTGTGGGTGAGTGTGTTATAGACAGATGGGACTGACTGGAGTGATGCGGACTGTGGGTGAGTGTGTTATAGACAGATGGGACTGACTGGAGTGATGCTGGTTGTGGGTGAGTGTGTTACAGACAGATGGGACTGACTGGAGTGATGCGGACTGTGGGTGAGTGTGTTATAGACAGATGGGACTGACTGGAGTGATGCGGACTGTGGGTGAGTGTGTTATAGACAGATGGGACTGACTGGAGTGATGCGGACTGTGGGTGAGTGTGTTATAGACAGATGGGACTGACTGGAGTGATGCGGACTGTGGGTGAGTGTGTTATAGACAGATAGGGACTGGCTGGAGTGATGCGGACTGTGGGTGAGTGTTATAGACAGACGGGACTGACTGGAGTGATGCGGACTGTGGGTGAGTGTGTTATAGACAGATGGGACTGGCTGGAGTGATGCGGACTGTGGGTGAGTGTGTTATAGACAGATGGGACTGGCTGGAGTGATGCGGACTGTGGGTGAGTGTGTTATAGACAGATGGGACTGACTGGAGTGATGCGGACTGTGGGTGAGTGTGTTATAGACAGATGGGACTGACTGGAGTGATGCGGACTGTGGGTGAGTGTGTTATAGACAGATGGGACTGACTGGAGTGATGCGGACTGTGGGTGAGTGTGTTATAGACAGATGGGACTGACTGGAGTGATGCGGACTGTGTGTGAGTGTGTTATAGACAGATGGGACTGACTGGAGTGATGCGGACTGTGGGTGAGTGTGTTATAGACAGATGGGACTGACTGGAGTGATGCGGACTGTGGGTGAGTGTGTTATAGACAGATGGGACTGACTGGAGTGATGCGGACTGTGGGTGAGTGTGTTATAGACAGATGGGACTGACTGGAGTGATGCGGACTGTGGGTGAGTGTGTTATAGACAGATGGGACTGACTGGAGTGATGCGGACTGTGGGTGAGTGTGTTATAGACAGATGGGACTGACTGGAGTGATGCGGACTGTGGGTGAGTGTGTTATAGACAGATGGGACTGACTGGAGTGATGCGGACTGTGGGTGAGTGTGTTATAGACAGATGGGACTGACTGGAGTGATGCGGACTGTGGGTGAGTGTGTTATAGACAGATGGGACTGACTGGAGTGATGCGGACTGTGGGTGAGTGTGTTATAGACAGATGGGACTGACTGGAGTGATGCTGGTTGTGGGTTAGTGTTATAGACAGATGGGACTGACTGGAGTGATGCTGGTTGTGGGTGAGTGTTATAGACAGATAGGGACTGACTGGAGTGATGCGGACTGTGGGTGAGTGTGTTTTAGACAGATGGGACTGACTGGAGTGATGCGGACTGTGGGTGAGTGTTTATAGACAGACGGGACTGACTGGAGTGATGCTGGTTGTGGGTTAGTGTTATAGACAGATGGGACTGACTGGAGTGATGCGGACTGTGGGTGAGTGTGTTATAGACAGACGGGACTGACTGGAGTGATGCGGACTGTGGGTGAGTGTGTGTTATAGACAGATAGGACTGACTGGAGTGATGCTGGTTGTGGGTTAGTGTTATAGACAGACGGGACTGACTGGAGTGATGCTGGTTGTGGGTGAGTGTGTTATAGACAGATGGGACTGACTGGAGTGATGCTGGTTGTGGGTGAGTGTGTTATAGACAGATGGGACTGACTGGAGTGATGCGGACTGTGGGTGAGTGTTATAGACAGATGGGACTGACTGGAGTGATGCGGACTGTGGGTGAGTGTGTTATAGACAGATAGGGACTGACTGGAGTGATGCGGACTGTGGGTGAGTGTGTTATAGACAGATGGGACTGACTGGAGTGATGCTGGTTGTGGGTGAGTGTGTTATAGACAGATGGGACTGACTGGAGTGATGCGGACTGTGGGTGAGTGTGTTATAGACAGATGGGACTGACTGGAGTGATGCGGACTGTGGGTGAGTGTGTTATAGACAGATGGGACTGACTGGAGTGATGCGGACTGTGGGTGAGTGTGTTATAGACAGATGGGACTGACTGGAGTGATGCGGACTGTGGGTGAGTGTGTTATAGACAGATGGGACTGACTGGAGTGATGCTGACTGTGGGTGAGTGTGTTATAGACAGATGGGACTGACTGGAGTGATGCGGACTGTGGGTGAGTGTGTTATAGACAGATGGGACTGACTGGAGTGATGCGGACTGTGGGTGAGTGTGTTATAGACAGATGGGACTGACTGGAGTGATGCGGACTGTGGGTGAGTGAGTGGCCTACCCTGGGGGTTGTCAGGGGGCTGGTTGTGGGTGAGTGAGTGATCCTACCCCGGGGGTTGTCAGGGGGGCTGGTTGTGGGTGAGTGAGTGATCCTACCCCCGGGGGTTGTCAGGGGGCTGGTTGTGGGTGAGTGAGTGATCCTACCCCGGGGGTTGTCAGGGGGGCTGGTTGTGGGTGAGTGAGTGATCCTACCCCGGGGGTTGTCAGGGGGCTGGTTGTGGGTGAGTGAGTGATCCTACCCCGGGGGTTGTCAGGGGGCTGGTTGGGTGAGTGAGTGATCCTACCCCGGGGGTTGTCGGGGGGCTGGTTGTGGGTGAGTGAGTGATCCTACCCCGGGGGTTGTCAGGGGGCTGGTTGTGGGTGAGTGAGTGATCCTACCCCGGGGGTTGTCAGGGGGGCTGGTTGTGGGTGAGTGAGTGATCCTACCCCGGGGGGTTGTCAGGGGGGCTGGTTGTGGGTGAGTGAGTGATCCTACCCCGGGGGTTGTCAGGGGGCTGGTTGTGGGTGAGTGAGTGATCCTACCCCGGGGGTTGTCGGGGGGGCTGGTTGTGGGTGAGTGAGTGATCCTATTATACGGGGGGTGTCAGGGGGCTGGTTGTGGGTGAGTGAGTGATCCTACCCCGGGGGTTGTCAGGGGGCTGGTTGTGGGTGAGTGAGTGATCCTACCCCGGGGGTTGTCGGGGCTGAGCCAAGAGCAGAAGTCCCAGAAGAGGTAGAAGTCTTCGGGCATCCGGAGCTTATAGAGCCCCTCCACCTCCTCCCTCAGTCCGGTCGGCACCTCAGCAGAGGTCGGTCCGGCTGTCGGCTCCTCTGGCCGGGCTTTCTTCTTCAACTCCCCGTTGGCAGAGTCCGACTCCTGAAGAACACGTTTATTCGGTCGGTGAATTCAATTCAGATACGCTAGTGTAAACAGTTGGACGTTGCAGCAGCTGGTTCAGTCAAGTTTGAAGATGTGTTGGATAACTAGGTGTATTCGTTAGACACCAAATGGAATAAATGGACTGAGAAAACGGAGGGACTACCAGGGCCACGTTCAGTTGCAGATTGAAATGCCATGAATAGAGACGATGTGATTACTTATTCTACATGTCAGAGAGGCATGTTTGTTTTACAATAGTCTATTTTCATCTGAACGTTCCAAAACGTTGCGTCCTGCTGAACGCGCCCGGGATTACAATAAGAAACGCTCGTTTTTCCGTTGCAAATCGATTTGCTACGGTGTGTCTTAATGAACATTACCCTGAGCAGATGTTTTCGCTCTGCAAAAAGCCGATGGGATGCTGTCAACGGTTATCGGCTTGTTAGCCAGTTATAATAATATATTGATCTGGCTACTATATCTTGGGAAAACAGTACTATAACCGAAGCTTACTGCTAAAAATGGAAAATGTTTGGAGACACGTTGAGTTTGTTAGCTAGCTAGCTAGCACGAAGCAGGACCAATAGGCTAGCTAGCTAGACAGCCATGTAAGTGCCATAGTGGCCCCATCCACCTGCTGCATAGCTCGCTGGCTCAAACCATCCTATCATTGTTCCCACAGATATATTGCTTGTAGACTGCTGGGTTTATGGAACTTAAAAATGACAATACCTGGGGAGTAGATTTAGTTTTTCGTTTCCCGCGCCCTGCCATCTTTTTCCTCTTCTCCGTCCGACAGCAAACAAGCACACAGCTGTCGCGCTAACAACAACACATTTGGGACTTCTGCCATTGGGAAGTCATTCACAGCGCCATCTAGCGGAGCGGAGGAAGAATTGCGTCCCAGAGCTCCATAGTAGAGACCAGTGGTGGATGAAGTACCCAATTTTTACGTTTTAGACATTTAGCAGACGCTCTTACCTACTATGGAGGACTAAAAGTGCCACAATTATAATAAATAAATACACCATTAAATAATTACTTAAATGTCATCATTAATTAATTAAAATTAGAATATAGATACATACAGATGTGTATTATTAAATGTATCATTAATTAATTCAAATACCGATTCATTTTATGTAAAATACATATATAATTATTTCACTATTTACATTTACATGTTCATGATTCAATGCATTGCAGTTGATTATATGATATTACTTAAAACTGTTAAACTGACCCATCAAAGTCAGATGGGCGGGGCTAATACGCGAATCTAGTCTGATCCATTGCTTTGGTCTGAAGTAGAGTATACAGACCTGGATAGAGACAATGGATATTATAAAGTTATAACTTTCCAGGGAGTTTATTAGAGACATTTTAAACTTAGCATATTATGTAGAGCAGGACCTGCTGATATATTATCCGGAATTTATTTGTATTTGGCTTGATGCAGAGGGTAACCAATATAAAGATTAGGTTCCGCCTACCAGACTTTTGATGGGTCATATTTTGACAGTTTTAAGATAATTCAGGAAGCACTCCAACGCAGGACCATGATAAATGTAAATGTAATACAATATTATGAAATTATTATATATGTATTTTACATAGAAATGAATCGGTATTTGAATTAATTATATGACACATTTAATAACACATTTATGTATTTAATTCTAATTTTAATTAATTAATGAGACATTTAAGTAATTATTTAATGGTGTATTTATTTATTTAGATATTGTGGCATGTTTTATTCCTCCATAACCTACAGATTATATAGAATATACATATGTTTATTATTACAATATATTATAAAGATTATATAGATATTATACAGATGTTTATTATTGCAATATATTATAAAGATTATATAGATATTATACAGATAATGTTTATTATTAATATATTATAAAGATATAGATATTATACAAATATAGATAATACATTATGCCTCTTCTAAATAAATAAAAATTAAATAAATGTAAATAAATATAACCTATAACCTATGACCTATGACCTATAACCTATAAACCTATAACCTATGACCTATAACCTAGGTTGAACTGTAAAGTTAATGTATGAATTCTATGAACATACTGATACAAACACAAGAACCACAGTCGTATATAGAAACGTTTATTAAAGTTATATACCACACACACACTGCTGATTCAAGCAGTATATAGTCTTATTATGTTGATTCAAGCAGAATATAGTCTTATTCTGTTGATTCAAGCAGCATATAGTCTTATTCTGTTGATTCAAACAGCACATAGTCTTATTATGTTGATTCAAGCAGTATATAGTCTTATTATGTTGATTCAAGCAGCATATAGTCTTATTATGTTGATTCAAGCAGCATATAGTCTTATTATGTTGATTCAAGCAGCATATAGTCTTATTCTGTTGATTCAAACAGCATATAGTCTTATTATGTTGATTCAAGCAGCATATAGTCTTATTCTGTTGATTCAAACAGCACATAGTCTTATTATGTTGATTCAAGCAGCATATAGTCTTATTCTGTTGATTCAAGCAGCATATAGCCTTATTATGTTGATTCAAGCAGCATATAGTCTTATTATGTTGATTCAAGCAGCATATAGTCTTATTCTGTTGATTCAAACAGCATATAGTCTTATTTGTTGATTCAAGCAGCACATAGTCTTATTCTGTTGATTCAAGCAGCATATAGTCTTATTCTGTTGATTCAAGCAGCATATAGCCTTATTATGTTGATTCAAGCAGCATATAGTCTTATTATGTTGATTCAAGCAGCATATAGTCTTATTCTGTTGATTCAAACAGCATATAGTCTTATTTGTTGATTCAAGCAGCATATAGTCTTATTTGTTGATTCAAGCAGCATATAGTCTTATTCTGTTGATTAAAGCAGCATATAGTCTTATTATGTTGATTGAAGCAGCATATAGTCTTATTCTGTTTGATTCAAACAGCATATAGTCTTATTTGTTGATTCAAGCAGCATATAGTCTTATTTTGTTGATTCAAGCAGCATATAGTCTTATTATGTTGATTCAAGCAGCATATAGTCTTATTCTGTTGATTCAAACAGCATATAGTCTTAGAACTTATTCTGTTGATTCAAGCAGCATATAGTCTTATTCTGTTGATTCAAACAGCACATAGTCTTATTATGTACTTTCAAGCAGCATATAGTCTTATTTCTGTTGATTCAAACAGCACATAGTCTTATTATGTTGATTCAAGCAGCATATAGTCTTATTCTGTTGATTCAAGCAGCATATAGTCTTATTATGTTGATTCAAGCAGCATATAGTCTTATTATGTTGATTCAAGCAGCATATAGTCTTATTCTGTTGTTTCAAACAGCACATAGTCCCTTATTATGTTGATTCAAGCAGCATATAGTCTTATTCTGTTGATTCAAGCAGCATATAGTCTTATTATGTTGATTCAAGCAGCATATAGTCTTATTATGTTGATTCAAGCAGCATATAGTCTTATTCTGTTGATTCAAACAGCACATAGTCTTATTTGTTGATTCAAGCAGCATAGGGGGGGGCTGAAGACAGGGCTGCCCAACCCCTCTTCCTGGAGATCTACTGTCCTGTAGGTTTTCAGTCCAACCCTAATTTAGCATATCTGATTCAGCTAGTTAAGGTCTTGTTGAGCAGCTAATAAGTAGAATCAGGTGTGTTAAATTAGGGTTGGACTGAAAACCCCCAGGACGGTAGATCTCCAGGAAGGGTGTTGGACTGAAAACCCCCAGGACGGCAGATCTCCAGGAAGGGGGTTGGACTGAAAACCCCCAGGACGGTAGATCTCCAGGAAGGGTGTTGGACTGAAAACCCCCAGGACGGCAGATCTCCGGGAAGAAGGGTTGGACTGAAAACCCCCAGGACGGTAGATCTCCGGGAAGAGGTCTTGGCAGCTCTGCTCTAAGAGTCATACACTACCGGTCAAATGTTTTACAACACCGACTCATTCAAGGGTTTTTCTTTATTTTTTTACTATTTTCTACATTGTAGAATAAATAGTGAAGACATCAAAACTAGGAAATAACACACATGGAATCATGTAATAACCAAAAAAAAGTGTTAAACAAATCAAAATATATTTTATATTTTGAGATTCTTCAAATAGCCAACCTTTGCCTTGATGACAGCTTTGTACACTCTTGGCACCAGGGGAGATACATTATTAATGTAGAGTTGAGAGAGATAAGAGTTCCAGGTTAAACCAGGGGAGATACATTATTATTATTATTATTATTATTATTATTATTATTATATTGCTTTGGGGGGTAGATCAGCTTTAATATTGCAGATAGATTGTAACTTCCATCAATGTAATTGTCTGCATTACTTCCAATCCCCCATATGTTTTTTTTCTTCTCACAAATATAAATATATATATATATATATATACATACACATACATATATACACATACATACATACACACATATAAATACATATACAGACAGTGGGGAAAAAAAGTATTTAGTCAGCCACCAATTGTGCAAGTTCTCCCACTTCAAAAGATGAGAGAGGCCTGTATTTTTTATCATAGGTACACGTCCACTATGACAGACATGATCAGAAAAATGAGGGGAAAAAATCCAGAAAATCACATTGTAGGATTTTTAATGAATTTATTTGCAAATTATGGTGGAAAATAGGTATTTGGTCAATAACAAAAGTTTCTCAATACTTTGTTATATACCCTTTGTTGGCAATGACACAGGTCAAACGTTTTCTGTAAGTCTTCACAAGGTTTTCACACACTGTTGCTGGTATTTTGGCCCATTCTTCCATGCAGATCTCCTCTAGAGCAGTGATGTTTTGGGGCTGTCGCTGGGCAACACGGACTTTCAACTCCATCCAAAGATGTTCTATGGGGTTGAGATCTGGAGACTGGCTAGGCCACTCCAGAACCTTCTTACGAAGCCACTCCTTCGTTGCCCGGGCGGTGTGTTTGGGATCATTGTCATGCTGAAAGACCCAGCCATGTTTCATCTTCAATGCCCTTGCTGATGGAAGGAGGTTTTCACTCAAAATCTCACGATACATGGCCCCATTCATTCTTTCCTTTACACGGATCAGTCGTCCTGGTCCCTTTGCAGAAAAACAGCCCCAAAGCATGATGTTTCCACCCCCATGCTTCACAGTAGGTATGGTGTTCTTTGGATGCAACTCAGCATTCTTTGTCCTCCAAATACGACGAGTTGAGTTTTTACCAAAAAGTTCTATTTTGGTTTCATCTGACCATATGACATTCTCCCAATCCTCTTCTGGATCATCCAAATGCACTCTAGCAAACTTCAGACGGGCCTGGACATGTACTGGCTTAAGCAGGGGGACACGTCTGGCACTGCAGGATTTGAGTCCCTGGCGGCGTAATGTGTTACTGATGGTAGGCTTTGTGACTTTGGTCCCAGCTCTCTGCAGGTCATTCACTAGGTCCCCCCGTGTGGTTCTGGGATTTTTGCTCACCGTTCTTGTGATCATTTTGACCCCACGGGGTGAGATCTTGCGTGGAGCCCCAGATCGAGGGAGATTATCAGTGGTCTTGTATGTCTTCCATTTCCTAATAATTGCTCCCACAGTTGATTTCTTCAAACCAAGCTGCTTACCTATTGCAGATTCAGTCTTCACAGCCTGGTGCAGGTCTACAATTTTGTTTCTGGTGTCCTTTGACAGCTCTTTGGTCTTGGCCATAGTGGAGTTTGGAGTGTGACTGTTTGAGGTTGTGGACAGGTGTCTTTTATACTGATAACAAGTTCAAACAGGTGCCATTAATACAGGTAACGAGTGGAGGACAGAGGAGCCTCTTAAAGAAGAAGTTACAGGTCTGTGAGAGCCAGAAATCTTGCTTGTTTGTAGGTGACCAAATACTTATTTTCCACCATAATTTGCAAATAAATTCATTAAAAATCCTACAATGTGATTTTCTGGATTTTTTCTCCTCAATTTGTCTGTCATAGTTGACGTGTACCTATGATGAAAATTACAGGCCTCTCTCATCTTTTTAAGTGGGAGAACATGCACAACTGGTGGCTGACTAAATACTTTTTTTCCCCACTGTACATACATATCCTTTAAAAAAATATATTCCCCTTTATTACTTTCCAACCCCACCATCCCTTCCCTAATTGGAGTAAACTAGTGAACAACAACGCTTAAGCCTCTACTTCCAGCTTATACATACTATATACATTTTATGGACACAGTCAATTTTACAATAATTCTATTTTGTTTGTTTTTACTCCTGAACTTCCTCCGATCATTTTCATGATGTCCATCCGGTTTGCTTCTATATGCCATATCTTTCTAACTGTGCTCTTTTCACAAAAGCTGTCAACCTACAACCTATATACTTATTATGGACACAGTATGCTTTACATTAGTTATCTTGTTGTTATTAGTTGTTGTTAGTTGTTATTAGTCCCATCCTTCAGCTCCACCCATCTATCTCATAACACCATCCATAAAGGATGGTTGTGTGTTGCTGTTGGGGGAGGGTCTAACCCGGACGATAACCAGTGATGGCTGTGTGTTGCTGTTGGGGGAGGGTCTAACCCGGACGATAACCAGTGATGGTTGTGTGTTGCTGTTGGGGGAGGGTCTACCCGGACAATAACCAGTGATGGCTGTGTGTTGCTGTTTGGGGAGGGTCTAACCCGGATGATAACCAGTGATGGTTGTGTGTTGCTGTTTGGGGAGGGTCTAACCCGGACGATAACCAGTGATGGTTGTGTGTTGCTGTTGGGGGAGGGTCTACCCGGACAATAACCAGTGATACTCCACTCTTATTGAATCCCACACAAACAACCAAGTCATTCATAACTTATTTCTGTGTAACAACTGAGATCCTACAGGACATTTGGCTGTACAGCCTCCCCAGTGTACATGGACATAGTAGAGAGAGACAGAGACAGAGAGAGAGAGACAGAGAGAGAGAGAGAGAGAGAGAGACAGAGAGAGAGAGAGAGAGAGACAGAGAGAGAGAGAGAGAGAGAGAGAGAGAGAGAGAGAGAGAGAGAGAGAGAGAGAGAGAGAGAGAGAGAGAGAGAGATGGGGGACAGAAAGAGAGAGAGAGAGAGAGAGAGAGACAGAGAGACAGAGAGAGAGAGAGACATGGTTGTGTGTTGCCTGTTGGGTGAGGAGAGACAGAGAGAGAGAGAGAGGGAGAGAGAGACAGAGAGTGAGAGAGGTAGAGAGAGACAGAGAGAGAGAGAGAGAGAGAGAGAGAGAGAGAGAGAGAGAGAGAGAGAGAGAGAGAGAGAGAGAGAGAGAGAGAGAGAGAGAGAGAGAGAGAGAGAGAGAGAGAGAGAATGAGAGAGAGAGGTAGAGACAGAGAGAGAACTTTACAGAGTAGTGGTCCTCTGTAGCTCAGCTGGTAGAGCACGGCGCTTGTAACGCCAGGGTAGTGGGTTCGATCCCCGGGACCACCCATACACAAAAAAAGATGTATGCACGCATGACTGTAAGTCGCTTTGGATAAAAGCGTCTGCTAAATGGCATATTATTATTATTATATTATTATTATTATATTATTATTATTATTATTATTATTATTATTATTTTATACACTCATTCTCATCCTCCCCCTCTTCCAAGCCACTCCCCCTCTTCCAAGCCACTCCCCCTCTTCCCGTCCTCTCTCCTCCTTTTCTCCTTCCTGCCTCCTCTTCCTCTCTCCTCACTCCTCCTTCCTCAACCTATCCAGTTCTCTCTGTTCCTCTCTCTATTCCTCCTCTCCTCCTTCCTCCCCCGTCTCGGCGAGGAGCATCCAGTTCTCTCTGTTCCTCATGAGACCGTCCAACAGAGGAGAACAGGAGTCAAACATCCCTGACAGAGTCTGAGAAAGGAGGGGGAGAAGAGGGGGAGAGAGGGAGGGGGAGAAGAGGGGGAGAGAGGGAGAGGGGGGAGAGAGAGAGAGAGAGAGGCAGAGGGAGAGGAGGGTAGAGGGTAGGGAGAGAAAGAGGGAGAGAGGGGGAGGTGGGGGGGTTGTGGGGGGGGAGAGAGGGAGAGAGAGGGGGAGGGAGGAGAGGGAGGAGAGAGAGAGTGAGAAAGCTATGAATACAGATTCATACATTTCCGAGGGCAAGCCATCAGAGGAACAAAGATATAACCCACCCAACCAGGTTGTATAGAGGGGGAATGGACCAGAACCCACCCAGGTTGTATAGAGGGGGAATGGACCAGAACCCACCCAGGTTGTCTAGAGGGTGAATGGACCAGGACCCAGGAATGGACCAGAACCCACCCAGGTTGTCTAGAAGGTGAATGGACTAGGACCCACCCAGGTTGTATAGAGGGTGAATGGACCAGGACCCACCCAGGTTGTCTAGAGGGGGAATGGACCAGAACCCACCCAGGTTGTCTAGAGGGGGAATGGACCAGAACCCACCCAGGTTGTATAGAGGGGGAATGGACCAGGACCCACCCAGGTTCTATAGAGGGTGAATGGACCAGGACCTCCCCAGGTTGTATAGAGAGGGGAATGGACCAGAACCCACCCAGGTTGTATAGAGGGGGAATGGACCAGGACCCACCCAGGTTGTATAGAGGGGGAATGGACCAGGACCCACCCGGGTTGTCTAGAGGGTAAATGGACCAGGACCCACCCAGGTTATATAGAGGGTGAATGGACCAGGACCCACCCAACCGGTTGTATAGAGGGTGAATGGACCAGGACCACCCAACCAGGTTGTATAGAGGGTGAATGGACCAGGACCCACCCGGGTTGTCTAGAGGGTGAATGGACCAGGACCCACCCGGGTTGTCTAGAGGGTGAATGGACCAGGACCCACCCAGGTTGTATAGAGGTGAATGGACCAGGACCCACCCGGGTTGTATAGAGGGTGAATGGACCAGGACCCACCCAGGTTGTATAGAGGGTGAATGGACCAGGACCCACCCGGGTTGTCTAGAGGGTAAATGGACCAGGACCCAACCAGGTTATATAGAGGGTGAATGGACCAGGACCCACCCCAACCAGGTTGTATAGAGGGTGAATGGACCAGGACCCACCCGGGTTGTCTAGAGGGTGAATGGACCAGGACCCACCCGGGTTGTCTAGAGGGTGAATGGACCAGGACCCACCCAGGTTGTATAGAGGGTGAATGGACCAGGACCCACCCAGGTTGTATAGAGGGTGAATGGACCAGGACCCACCCGGGTTGTATAGAGGGTGAATGGACCAGAACCCACCCAGGTTGTCTAGAGGGGGAATGGACCAGGACCCACCCAGGTTGTATAGAGGGTGAATGGACCAGAACCCACCCAGGTTGTATAGAGGGTGAATGGACCAGGACCCACCCGGGTTGTATAGAGGGTGAATGGACCAGAACCCACCCAGGTTGTCTAGAGGGTGAATGGACCAGGACCCACCCGGGTTGTATAGAGGGGGAATGGACCAGGACCCACCCAGGTTGTATAGAGGGTGAATGGACCAGGACCCACCCAGGTTGTATAGAGGGTGAATGGACCAGGACCCACCCGGGTTGTCTAGAGGGGGAATGGACCAGGACCCACCCGGGTTGTCTAGAGGGTGAATGGACCAGGACCCACCCAGGTTGTATAGAGAGGGAATGGACCAGGACCCACCCAGGTTGTATAGAGGGGGAATGGACCAGGACCCACCCAGGTTGTATAGAGGGTGAATGGACCAGGACCCACCCAGGTTGTATAGAGGGGGAATGGACCAGGACCCACCCAGGTTGTCTAGAGGATGAATGGACCAGGACCCACCCAGGTTGTATAGAGGGTGAATGGACCAGGACCCACCCAGGTTGTATAGAGGGGGAATGGACCAGAAAACCCACCCAGGTTGTATAGAGGGGGAATGGACCAGGACCCAACCAGGTTGTCTAGAGGGTGAATGGACCAGGACCCACCCGGGTTGTCTAGAGGGTGAATGGACCAGGACCCACCCGGGTTGTCTAGAGGGTAAATGGACCAGGACCCACCCAGGTTGTATAGAGGGTGAATGGACCAGGACCCACCCAACCAGGTTGTATAGAGGGTGAATGGACCAGGACCCACCCGGGTTGTCTAGAGGGTGAATGGACCAGGACCCACCCGGGTTGTCTAGAGGGTGAATGGACCAGGACCCACCCAGGTTGTATAGAGGGTGAATGGACCAGGACCCACCCGGGTTGTCTAGAGAGGGAATGGACCAGGACCCACCCGGGTTGTCTAGAGGGTGAATGGACCAGGACCCACCCAGGTTGTATAGAGGGTGAATGGACCAGAACCCACCCAGGTTGTATAGAGGGGGAATGGACCAGGACCCACCCGGGTTGTATAGAGGGGGAATGGACCAGAACCCACCCAGGTTGTATAGAGGGTGAATGGACCAGGACCCACCCAGGTTGTATAGAGGGTGAATGGGACCAGAACCCACCCAGGTTGTATAGAGGGGGAATGGACCAGGACCCACCCAGGTTGTATAGAGGGGGAATGGACCAGGACCCACCCGGGTTGTATAGAGGGGGAATGGACCAGGACCCACCCAGGTTGTATAGAGGGTGAATGGACCAGGACCCACCCGGGTTGTCTAGAGGGTGAATGGACCAGGACCCACCCAGGTTGTATAGAGGGTGAATGGACCAGGACCCACCCGGGTTGTATAGAGGGTGAATGGACCAGGACCCACCCGGGTTGTATAGAGGGTGAATGGACCAGGACCCACCCGGGTTGTCTAGAGGGTAAATGGACCAGGACCCACCCAGGTTATATAGAGGGTGAATGGACCAGGACCCACCCAACCAGGTTGTATAGAGGGTGAATGGACCAGGACCCCACCCGGGTTGTCTAGAGGGTGAATGGACCAGGACCCACCCGGGTTGTCTAGAGGGTGAATGGACCAGGACCCACCCAGGTTGTATAGAGGGTGAATGGACCAGGACCCACCCAGGTTGTATAGAGGGTGAATGGACCAGGACCCACCAGGTTGTATAGAGGGTGAATGGACCAGAACCCACCCAGGTTGTCTAGAGGGGGTATGGACCAGGACCCACCCGGGTTGTATAGAGGGGTGAATGGACCAGAACCCACCCAGGTTGTATAGAGGGTGAATGGACCAGGACCCACCCGGGTTGTATAGAGGGTGAATGGACCAGAACCCACCCAGGTTGTCTAGACGGTGAATGGACCAGGACCCACCCAGGTTGTATAGAGGGTGAATGGACCAGGACCCACCCAGGTTGTATAGAGGGTGAATGGACCAGGACCCACCCAGGTTGTATAGAGGGTGAATGGACCAGGACCCACCCGGGTTGTCTAGAGGGGGAATGGACCAGGACCCACCCGGGTTGTCTAGAGGGTGAATGGACCAGGACCCACCCAGGTTGTATAGAGGGGGAATGGACCAGGACCCACCCAGGTTGTATAGAGGGGGAATGGACCAGGACCCACCCAGGTTGTATAGAGGGTGAATGGACCAGGACCCACCCAGGTTGTATAGAGGGGGAATGGACCAGGACCCACCCAGGTTGTCTAGAGGGTGAATGGACCAGGACCCACCCAGGTTGTATAGAGGGTGAATGGACCAGGACCCACCCAGGTTGTATAGAGGGGGAATGGACCAGAACCCACCCAGGTTGTATAGAGGGGGAATGGACCAGGACCCACCCAGGTTGTCTAGAGGGTGAATGGACCAGGACCCACCCGGGTTTGTCTAGAGGGTGAATGGACCAGGACCCACCCAGGTTGTATAGAGGGTGAATGGACCCAGGACCCACCCGGGTTGTCTAGAGGGTGAATGGACCAGGACCCACCCGGGTTGTCTAGAGGGTGAATGGACCAGGACCCACCCAGGTTGTATAGAGGGTGAATGGACCAGGACCCACCCAGGTTGTATAGAGGGTGAATGGACCAGGACCCACCCAGGTTGTATAGAGGGTGAATGGACCAGGACCCACCCAGGTTGTCTAGAGGGGGAATGGACCAGGACCCACCCAGGTTGTCTAGAGGGTGAATGGACCAGGACCCACCCAGGTTGTATAGAGGGGGAATGGACCAGGACCCACCCGGGTTGTCTAGAGGGGGAATGGACCAGGACCCACCCAGGTTGTATAGAGGGGGAATGGACCAGGACCCACCCAGGTTGTATAGAGGGGGAATGGACTAGGACCCACCCAGGTTGTCTAGAGGGTGAATGGACCAGACCCACCTGGTATAAGGACCAGGATGGCATGGCACATCCCATCGATATAGTTGACCTGCATGTGAGGAAGACGAGTGCTGTTGTCTCTGTTCATCATGTCCTGGGGACAAACAGATGTCACTTTTATCCCAAGCTGCATAACCACAAACCCACTGCCCTACCATTGCAAATGCCATGCTCTACCAACTGAGCTATACAGAACCAGATGAGTTTTCCATTCAGGAGGAGTCAGATTAAATGACTGACACTATAGTTAACATTAACATGAGTTAACATGTTGTCTTCAAGGTCAGAGGACCACTGAGTTAACATGTTGTCTTCAAGGTCAGAGGACCACTGAGTTAACATGTTGTGTCAAGGTTCAGAGGACCACTGAGTTAAACATGTTGTCTTCAAGGTCAGAGGACCACTGAGTTAACATGTTGTCTTCAAGGTCAGAGGACCACTGAGTTAACATGTTGTCTTCAAGGTCAGAGGACCACTGAGTTAACATGTTGTCTTCAAGGTCAGAGGACCACTGAGTTAACATGTTGTCTTCAAGGTCAGAGGACCACTGAGTTAACATGTTGTCTTCAAGGTCAGAGGACCATGTGAGTTGAACAATAACATAATAAGTTGTTAATTTTGTGTGTGTTTTTATCATGATTTCAAATGCATTGCATCCATATGTGTTGGGGTTGAATTGTGTTTCTAAATGGTCAAATTAATCTAATCAAAAAGTTCCATGCAGTGAAAGCTACTTACAACAGGTTTGATGTTGAACTCTTCCTTCTCTCGGTCTCCTTGAGCAAAAAACTCTGATGCCACCAGTTTAGCTGTCTGAGGAGAGAGAGAACCAGGGTTTAAAACTCTGATGCCACCATCTTAGCTGTCTGAGGAGAGAGAGAACCAGGGTTAAAACTCTGATGCCACCATCTTAGCTGTCTGAGGAGAGAGAGAACCAGGGTTAAAACTCTGATGCCACCATCTTAGCTGTCTGAGGAGAGAGAGAACCAGGGTTAAACTCTGATGCCACCATCTTAGCTGTCTGAGGACAGAGAGAACCAGGGTTAAAACTCTGATGCCACCATCTTAGCTGTCTGAGGACGGAGAGAACCAGGGTTAAAACTCTGATGCCACCATCTTAGCTGTCTGAGGACAGAGAGAACCAGGGTTAAAACTCTGATGCCACCATCTTAGCTGTCTGAGGACACAGAGAGAACCAGGGTTTTAAAACTCCTCTGATGCCACCAGCTTAGCTGTCTGAGGACAGAGAGAACCAGGGTTTTAAAACTCTGATGCCACCATCTTAGCTGTCTGAGGACAGAGAGAACCAGGGTTAAAACTCTGATGCCACCATCTTAGCTGTCTGAGGAGAGAGAGAACCAGGGTTAAAACTCTGATGCCACCATCTTAGCTGTCTGAGGAGAGAGAGAACCAGGGTTTAAGTGTCTGATGTGTGTGTGCTGTGTGTCTGAGGGTGTGTGTGTGTGTGTGTTAATGTGTGTGTGTGTGTGTGTGTTTGTGTGTGTGTGTGTGAGTGCTTACCCTCTTCTGAATATGCCAAGGCTTTGTAATGGCAGCAATGTCGCTGGCTGTCATTAGCATGGACCTGTGGGAGACACACACACACACACACACACACACACACACACACACACACACACACACACACTGGATCAGAGTCGATCATGACTAGATGGTCCCTATGGGGCCCTGGTCAAAACTAGTGCACTAAATAGGGAATGGGGTGTCATACAGTAGTGCACTAAATAGGGAATGGGGTGTCATACAGTAGTGCACTAAATAGGGAATGGGGTGTCATTATAGTGCACTAGTGCACTACGTAAGGCACTAAAGATGGTTGGGGTGTCCCAAATTGCACTACGTAGGAACTATGTGACCAGGGTCCAAATTGAGTTAGTGGGTAATAGATACAAGGTCCATAGGGTCCATACTACTTTTCATAGATACAGGGTCCATAGAGGGACATAGATAGGGTCCATAGGTTAGGGTACCATAGGGTACAGGGTCCATAGATACAGGGTCCATAGATACAGGGTCCATAGGGTTAGGGTCCATAGATACAGGGTCCATAGGGTTAGGGTCCATAGGGTTAGGGTCCATAGGGTTAGGGTCCATAGATACAGGGTCCATAGATACAGGGTCCATAGATACAGGGTCCATAGGGTTAGGGTCCATAGATACAGGGTCCATAGATACAGGGTCCATAGGTAGGGTCCATAGATACAGGGTCCATAGATACAGGGTCCATAGATACAGGGTCCATAGAGTTAGGGTCCATAGGGTTAGGGTCCATAGGGTTACAGGGTCCATAGGGTTAGGGTCCATAGATACAGGGTCCATAGATAGGGTCCATAGGGTCCATAGGGTTAGGGTCCATAGGGTTAGGGTCCATAGATACAGGGTCCATAGATACAGGGTCCATAGGGTTAGGGTCCATAGATACAGGGTCCATAGGGTACAGGGTCCATAGGGTTAGGGTCCATAGATACAGGGTCCATAGGGTTAGGGTCCATAGGGTTAGGGTCCATAGATACAGGGTCCATAGGGTTAGGGTCCATAGATACAGGGTCCATAGGGTTAGGGTCCATAGATACAGGGTCCATAGAGGTATAGGGTTAGGGTCCATAGGGTTAGGGTCCATAGATACAGGGTCCATAGTTAGGGTCCATAGATACAGGGTCCATAGGGTTAGGGTCCATAGATACAGGGTCCATAGATACAGGGTCCATATACAGGGTCCATAGGGTTAGGGTCCATAGATACAGGGTCCATAGGGTTAGGGTCCATAGATACAGGGTCCATAGGGTTAGGGTCCATAGATACAGGGTCCATAGATACAGGGTCCATAGGGTTAGGGTCCATAGGGTTAGGGTCCATATAGGGTTAGGGTCCATAGATACAGGGTCCATAGAGTTAGGGTCCATAGATACAGGGTCCATAGATACAGGGTCCATAGATACAGGGTCCATAGGGTTAGGGTCCATAGATACAGGGTCCATAGGGTTAGGGTCCATAGATACAGGGTCCATAGATACAGGGTCCATAGGGTTAGGGTCCATAGGGTTAGGGTCCATAGGGTTAGGGTCCATAGATACAGGGTCCATAGATACAGGGTCCATAGATACAGGGTCCATAGGATACAGGGTCCATAGGGTTAGGGTCCATAGATACAGGGTCCATAGATACAGGGTCCATAGATACAGGGTCCATAGATATAGGGTCCATAGGGTTAGGGTCCATAGATACAGGGTCCATAGATACAGGGTCCATAGGGTTAGGGTCCATAGATACAGGGTCCATAGGGTTAGGGTCCATAGGGTTAGGGTCCATAGATACAGGGTCCATAGATACAGGGTCCATATATACAGGGTCCATAGGGTTAGGGTCCATAGATACAGGGTCCATAGATACAGGGTCCATAGATACAGGGTCCATAGGGTTAGGGTCCATAGGGTTAGGGTCCATAGATACAGGGTCCATAGGGTTAGGGTCCATAGGGTTAGGGTCCATAGGGTTAGGGTCCATAGATACAGGGTCCATAGGGTTAGGGTCCATAGATACAGGGTCCATAGATACAGGGTCCATAGATACAGGGTCCATAGGGACAGGGTCCATAGGTTAGGGTCCATAGGTTACAGGGTCCATAGATACAGGGTCCATAGAGTTACAGGGTCCATAGATACAGGGTCCATAGGGTTAGGGTCCATAGATACAGGGTCCATAGATACAGGGTCCATAGATACAGGGTCCATAGATACAGGGTCCATAGGGTTAGGGTCCATAGATACAGGGTCCATAGATACAGGGTCCATAGGGTACAGGGTCCATAGATACAGGGTCCATAGGGTTAGGGTCCATAGATACAGGGTCCATAGATACAGGGTCCATAGGGTTAGGGTCCATAGATACAGGGTCCATAGATACAGGGTCCATAGGGTTAGGGTCCATAGATACAGGGTCCATAGATACAGGGTCCATAGATACAGGGTCCATAGGGTTAGGGTCCATAGATACAGGGTCCATAGATACAGGGTCCATAGATACAGGGTCATAGATACCATAGGGTTAGGGTCCATAGATACAGGGTCCATAGATACAGGGTCCATAGGGTTAGGGTCCATAGATACAGGGTCCATAGAGTTAGGGTCCATAGATACAGGGTCCATAGATACAGGGTCCATAGGGTCAGGGTCCATAGATACAGGGTCCATAGATACAGGGTCCATGGGGTTAGGGTCCATAGATACAGGGTCCATAGGGTTAGGGTCCATAGATACAGGGTCCATAGATACAGGGTCCATAGATACAGGGTCCATAGATACAGGGTCCATAGGGTTAGGGTCCATAGATACAGGGTCCATAGGGTTAGGGTCCATAGGGTTAGGGTCCATAGATACAGGGTCCATAGGGTTAGGGTCCATAGATACAGGGTCCATAGATACAGGGTCCATAGGGTTAGGGTCCATAGATACAGGGTCCATAGGGTTAGGGTCCATAGATACAGGGTCCATAGATACAGGGTCCATAGATACAGGGTCCATAGATACAGGGTCCATAGATACAGGGTCCATAGGGTTAGGGTCCATAGATACAGGGTCCATAGATACAGGGTCCATAGGGTTAGGGTCCATAGGGTTAGGGTCCATAGATACAGGGTCCATAGGGTTAGGGTCCATAGATACAGGGTCCATAGATACAGGGTCCATAGGGTTAGGGTCCATAGATACAGGGTCCATAGATACAGGGTCCATAGGGTTAGGGTCCATAGATACAGGGTCCATAGATACAGGGTCCATAGGGTTAGGGTCCATAGGGTTAGGGTCCATAGATACAGGGTCCATAGATACAGGGTCCATAGGGTTAGGGTCCATAGATACAGGGTCCATAGATTAGGGTCCATAGATACAGGGTCCATAGGTTAGGGTCCATAGATACAGGGTCCATAGGGTTAGGGTCCATAGATACAGGGTCCATAGATACAGGGTCCATAGGGTTAGGGTCCATAGATACAGGGTCCATAGGGTTAGGGTCCATAGGTACAGGGTCCATAGATACAGGGTCCATAGATACAGGGTCCATAGGATACAGGGTCCATAGATACAGGGTCCATAGATTTAGGGTCCATAGGGTTAGGGTCCATAGATACAGGGTCCATAGGGTTAGGGTCCATAGGGATACAGGTCCATAGATACAGGGTCCATAGATACAGGGTCCATAGATACAGGGTCCATAGGGTTAGGGTCCATAGGGATAGGGTCCATAGATACAGGGTCCATAGGGTTAGGGTCCATAGATACAGGGTCCATAGATACAGGGTCCATAGGGTTAGGGTCCATAGATACAGGGTCCATAGAGTTAGGGTCCATAGGGTTAGGGTCCATAGATACAGGGTCCATAGATACAGGGTCCATAGGGTTAGGGTCCATAGATACAGGGTCCATAGATTAGGGTCCATAGGGTCCATAGATACAGGGTCCATATAGGGATACAGGGTCCATAGGGTTAGGGTCCATAGGGTTAGGGTCCATAGATTAGGGTCCATAGATACAGGGGTCCATAGGGTTAGGGTCCATAGATACAGGGTCCATAGGGTTAGGGGTCCATAGATACAGGGTCCATAGGGTTAGGGTCCATAGATACAGGGTCCATAAGGTTTAGGGTCCATAGGGTTAGGGTCCATAGATACAGGGTCCATAGATACAGGGTCCATAGATACAGGGTCCATAGATACAGGGTCCATAGGGTTAGGGTCCATAGATACAGGGTCCATAGATACAGGGTCCATAGATACAGGGTCCATAGGGTTAGGGTCCATAGATACAGGGTCCATAGGGTTAGGGTCCATAGATACAGGGTCCATAGGGTTAGGGTCCATAGGGTTAGGGTCCATAGGGTTAGGGTCCATAGATACAGGGTCCATAGGGTTAGGGTCCATAGATACAGGGTCCATAGATACAGGGTCCATAGGGTTAGGGTCCATAGATACAGGGTCCATAGATACAGGGTCCATAGGGTTAGGGTCCATAGATACAGGGTCCATAGATACAGGGTCCATAGGGTTAGGGTCCATAGATACAGGGTCCATAGGGTTAGGGTCCATAGATACAGGGTCCATAGGGTTAGGGTCCATAGATACAGGGTCCATAGGGTTAGGGTCCATAGGGTTAGGGTCCATAGATACAGGGTCCATAGGTCCATAGATACAGGGTCCATAGGGTTAGGGTCCATAGATACAGGGTCCATAGGGTTACAGGGTCCATAGGGTTAGGGTCCATAGATACAGGGTCCATAGGGTTAGGGTCCATAGGGTTAGGGTCCATAGATACAGGGTCCATAGATACAGGGTCCATAGGGTTAGGGTCCATAGGGTTAGGGTCCATAGATACAGGGTCCATAGATACAGGGTCCATAGATACAGGGTCCATAGGGTTAGGGTCCATAGATACAGGGTCCATAGGGTTAGGGTCCATAGATACAGGGTCCATAGAGTTAGGGTCCATAGGGTTAGGGTCCATAGATACAGGGTCCATAGATACAGGGTCCATAGGTTAGGGTCCATAGATACAGGGTCCCATAGGTCCATACAGGGTCCATAGGGTTTAGGGTCCCATAGATACAGGGTCCATAGGGTTAGGGTCCATAGATACAGGGTCCATAGATACAGGGTCCATAGATACAGGGTCCATAGATAGGGTTAGGGTCCATAGATTTACAGGGTCCATAGGGTTTTAGGGGTCCATAGATACAGGGTCCATAGATACAGGGTCCATAGGGTCAGGGTCCATAGATACAGGGTCCATAGATACAGGGTCCATAGGTTAGGGTCCATAGGGTTAGGGTCCATAGATACAGGGTCCATAGGGTACAGGGTCCATAGGTTAGGGTCCATAGATACAGGGTCCATAGGGTTAGGGTCCATAGATACAGGGTCCATAGATACAGGGTCCATAGATACAGGGTCCATAGATACAGGGTCCATAGGATTAGGGTCCATAGATACAGGGTCCATAGATACAGGGTCCATAGGGTCCATAGATACAGGGTCCATAGGGTTAGGGTCCATAGATACAGGGTCCATAGGGTTAGGGTCCATAGATACAGGGTCCATAGATACAGGGTCCATAGATACAGGGTCCATAGGGTTAGGGTCCATAGATACAGGGTCCATAGATACAGGGTCCATAGGGTTAGGGTCCATAGATACAGGGTCCATAGATACAGGGTCCATAGGTTACAGGGTCCCATAGATACAGGGTCCATAGGGTTAGGGTCCAATTTAGTGGTCCATAGATGGGTCCATAGGATACAGGGTCCATAGATACAGGGGTCCATAGGGTTAGGGTCCATAGATACAGGGTCCATAGGTTAGGGTCCATAGGGTTAGGGTCCATAGGGTTAGGGTCCATAGATACAGGGTCCATAGGGTTAGGGTCCATAGATACAGGGTCCCATAGATACAGGGTCCATAGGGTTAGGGTCCATAGGGTTAGGGTCCATAGATACAGGGTCCATAGATACAGGGTCCATAGGGTTAGGGTCCATAGGGTTAGGGTCCATAGATACAGGGTCCATAGATACAGGGTCCATAGATACAGGGTCCATAGGGTTAGGGTCCATAGGGTTAGGGTCCATAGATACAGGGTCCATAGGGTTAGGGTCCATAGGGTTAGGGTCCATAGATACAGGGTCCATAGGATACAGGGTCCATAGAGTTAGGGTCCATAGGGTTAGGGTCCATAGGGTTAGGGTCCATAGATACAGGGTCCATAGATACAGGGTCCATAGATACAGGGTCCATAGGGTTAGGGTCCATAGATACAGGGTCCATAGAGTACAGGGTCCATAGATACAGGGTCCATAGAGTTAGGGTCCATAGATACAGGGTCCATAGATACAGGGTCCATAGATACAGGGTCCATAGAGATACAGGGTCCATAGGGTTAGGGTCCATAGATACAGGGTCCATAGGGTTAGGGTCCATAGGGTTAGGGTCCATAGGGTTAGGGTCCATAGTTATTAGGGTCCATAGGGTTAGGGTCCATAGATACAGGGTCCATAGGGTTAGGGTCCATAGATACAGGGTCCATAGATACAGGTCCATAGGGTTACAGGGTCCATAGGGTTAGGGTCCATAGATACAGGGTCCATAGGGTTAGGGTCCATAGATACAGGGTCCATAGATACAGGGTCCATAGGGTTAGGGTCCATAGATACAGGGTCCATAGATACAGGGTCCATAGGGTTAGGGTCCATAGATAGGGTCCATAGATACAGGGTCCATAGGGTTAGGGTCCATAGATACAGGGTCCATAGATACAGGGTCCATAGGGTTAGGGTCCATAGATACAGGGTCCATAGATACAGGGTCCATAGATACAGGGTCCATAGATACAGGGTCCATAGGGTTAGGGTCCATAGGGTTAGGGTCCATAGATACAGGGTCCATAGATACAGGGTCCATAGGGTTAGGGTCCATAGATACAGGGTCCATAGGGTTAGGGTCCATAGATACAGGGTCCATAGATACAGGGTCCATAGATACAGGGTCCATATGGTTAGGGTCCATAGATACAGGGTCCATAGGGTTAGGGTCCATAGATTAGGGTCCATAGATACAGGGTCCATAGGGTTAGGGTCCATAGATACAGGGTCCATAGATACAGGGTCCATAGGGTTAGGGTCCATAGATACAGGGTCCATAGATACAGGGTCCATAGGGTTAGGGTCCATAGGGTTAGGGTCCATAGATACAGGGTCCATAGGGTTAGGGTCCATAGGGTTAGGGTCCATAGATACAGGGTCCATATGGTTAGGGTCCATATACAGGGTCCATAGATACAGGGTCCATAGATACAGGGTCCATAGGGTTAGGGTCCATAGATACAGGGTCCATAGATACAGGGTCCATAGATACAGGGTCCATAGGGTTAGGGTCCATAGATACAGGGTTCATCCATAGGGTCCATAGATAGGGTCCCATAGATACAGGGTCCATAGAGTTAGGGTCCATAGGGTTAGGGTCCATAGATACAGGGTCCATAGATACAGGGTCCATAGGGTTAGGGTCCATAGATACAGGGTCCATAGATACAGGGTCCATAGGGTTAGGGGTCCATAGATTAGGGTCCATAGATACAGGGTCCATAGGGTTAGGGTCCATAGATACAGGGTCCATAGATACAGGGTCCATAGGGTTAGGGTCCATAGATACAGGGTCCATAGGGTTAGGGTCCATAGATACAGGGTCCATAGGGTTAGGGTCCATAGATACAGGGTCCATAGGGTACAGGGTCCATAGATACAGGGTCCATAGATACAGGGTCCATAGGGTTAGGGTCCATAGATACAGGGTCCATAGGGTTAGGGTCCATAATAGATCCAGGGTCCATCCATAGGTTTTAGGGTCCATAGGGTTAGGGTCCATAGATACAGGGTCCATAGGGTTAGGGTCCATAGGTTAAGGGTCCATAGATACTAGGTCCATAGATACAGGGTCCATAGATACAGGGTCCATAGGGTTAGGGTCCATAGATACAGGGTCCATAGATACAGGGTCCATAGATACAGGGTCCATAGGGTTAGGGTCCATAGATACAGGGTCCCATACAGGGTTAGGGTTAGGGTCCATAGATACAGGGTCCATAGAGTTAGGGTCCATAGGGTTAGGGTCCATAGATACAGGGTCCATAGATACAGGGTCCATAGGGTTAGGGTCCATAGATACAGGGGTCCATAGATACAGGGTCCATAGATACAGGGTCCATAGATACAGGGTCCATAGGGTTACAGGGTCCATAGGGTTAGGGTCCATAGATACAGGGTCCATAGATACAGGGTCCATAGGGTTAGGGTCCATAGATACAGGGTCCATAGGGTTAGGGTCCATAGATACAGGGTCCATAGATACAGGGTCCATAGGGTACAGGGTCCATAGATACAGGGTCCATAGATACAGGGTCCATAGGGTTAGGGTCCATAGAGTTAGGGTCCATAGATACAGGGTCCATAGGGTTAGGGTCCATAGGGTTAGGGTCCATAGATACAGGGTCCATAGGGTTAGGGTCCATAGATACAGGGTCCATAGATACAGGGTCCATAGATACAGGGTCCATAGGGTTAGGGTCCATAGATACAGGGTCCATAGGGTTAGGGTCCATAGATATAGGGTCCATAGATACAGGGTCCATAGATACAGGGTCCATAGATACAGGGTCCATAGATACAGGGTCCATAGGGTTAGGGTCCATAGATACAGGGTCCATAGATACAGGGTCCATAGATACAGGGTCCATAGATACAGGGTCCATAGGGTTAGGGTCCATAGATACAGGGTCCATAGATACAGGGTCCATAGGGTTAGGGTCCATAGATACAGGGTCCATAGATACAGGGTCCATAGATACAGGGTCCATAGATACAGGGTCCATAGATTAGGGTCCATAGAGTTAGGGTCCATAGATACAGGGTCCATAGATACAGGGTCCATAGGGTTAGATACAGGGTCCATAGATACAGGGTCCATAGGGTTAGGGTCCATAGATATAGGGTTAGGTTAGGGTCCATAGGATACAGGTTAATAGGGTCCATAGATACAGGGTCCATAGATTAGGGTCCATAGATACAGGGTCCATAGATACAGGGTCCATAGGGTTAGGGTCCATAGGGTTAGGGTCCATAGATACAGGGTCCATAGGGTTAGGGTCCATAGGGTTAGGGTCCATAGGGATACAGGGTCCATAGATACAGGGTCCATAGATACAGGGTCCATAGATACAGGGTCCATAGATACAGGGTCCATAGATACAGGGTCCATAGGGTTAGGGTCCATAGGGTTAGGGTCCATAGATACAGGGTCCATAGATACAGGGTCCATAGATACAGGGTCCATAGGGTTAGGGTCCATAGATACAGGGTCCATAGGTTAGGGTCCATAGGGTTAGGGTCCATAGATACAGGGTCCATAGATACAGGGTCCATGGGGTTAGGGTCCATAGATACAGGGTCCATAGGGTTAGGGTCCATAGATACAGGGTCCATAGATACAGGGTCCATAGGGTTAGGGTCCATACAGGGTCCATAGATACAGGGTCCATAGATACAGGGTCCTAGGGTTAGGGTCCATAGATACAGGGTCCATAGGGTTAGGGGTCCATAGGGTTAGGGTCCATAGATACAGGGTCCATAGGGTTAGGGTCCATAGAGGTTAGGGTCCATAGATACAGGGTCCATAGGGTTAGGGTCCATAGAGTACAGGGTCCATAGGGTCCATAGGGTTAGGGTCCATAGGGTTAGGGTCCATAGGGTTAGGGTCCATAGGGTTAGGGTCCATAGATACAAGGTCCATAGATACAGGGTCCATAGATACAGGGTCCATAGATACAGGGTCCATAGATAGGGTCCATAGATACAGGGTCCATAGGGTTAGGGTCCATAGATACAGGGTCCATAGAGTACAGGGTCCATAGGGTTAGGGTCCATAGAGTTAGGGTCCATAGATAATCCATAGGGTCCATAGATACAGGGTCCATAGGGTTAGGGTCCATAGGGTTAGGGTCCATAGGGTTAGGGTCCATAGATACAGGGTCCATAGATACAGGGTCCATAGGGTTAGGGTCCATAGGGTTAGGGTCCATAGATACAGGGTCCATAGGTACAGATACAGGGTCCATAGATACAGGGTCCATAGTTACAGGGTCCATAGGGATACAGGGTCCATAGATACAGGTCCATAGGGTTAGGGGTTACAGGGTCCATAGGGGTTAGGGTCCATAGATACAGGGTCCATAGGGTTAGGGTCCATAGATACAGGGGTCCATAGGGGACCATAGGTCCAGGGTCCTAGGGTTAGGGTCCATAGGGTTAGGGTCCATAGATACAGGGTCCATAGGGTTAGGGTCCATAGGGTACAGGGTCCATAGGGTTAGGGTCCATAGATACAGGGTCCATAGGTTAGGGATACAGTTAGGGTCCATAGGGATACAGGTCCATAGGGTTAGGGTCCATATAGGGTCCATACAGGGTCCATAGATACAGGGTCCATAGGGTTAGGGTCCATAGATACAGGGTCCATAGGGTTAGGGTCCATAGATACAGGGTCCATAGATACAGGGTCCATAGATACAGGGTCCATAGGGTTAGGGTCCATAGATACAGGGTCCATAGGGTTAGGGTCCATAGGGTTAGGGTCCATAGATACAGGGTCCATAGGGTTAGGGTCCATAGATACAGGGTCCATAGGGTTAGGGTCCATAGGGTTAGGGTCCATAGGGTTAGGGTCCATAGATACAGGGTCCATAGGGTTAGGGTCCATAGATACAGGGTCCATAGGGTTAGGGTCCATAGGGTTAGGGTCCATAGATACAGGGTCCATAGATACAGGGTCCATAGGGTTAGGGTCCATAGATACAGGGTCCATAGGGTTAGGGTCCATAGGGTTAGGGTCCATAGATACAGGGTCCATAGATACAGGGTCCATAGATACAGGGTCCATAGATACAGGGTCCATAGATACAGGGTCCATAGATACAGGGTCCATAGGGTTAGGGTCCATAGGGTTAGGGTCCATAGATACAGGGTCCATAGGGTTAGGGTCCATAGATACAGGGTCCATAGATACAGGGTCCATAGGGTTAGGGTCCATAGATACAGGGTCCATAGATACAGGGTCCATAGATACAGGGTCCATAGGGTTAGGGTCCATAGATACAGGGTCCATAGGGTTAGGGTCCATAGGGTTAGGGTCCATAGATACAGGGTCCATAGGGTATACAGGGTCCATAGGGTTAGGGTCCATAGATACAGGTCCATAGGGTTAGGGTCCCTTAGATACAGGGTGCCATAGATACAGGGTCCATATCCTTTCTGTCCCATAGAAAAGGGTCCATCTGATACAGGGGTCCATAGGATACAGGGTCACATAGATACAGGGTCCTACCGCAGAGTCTCAGGGTGCTAGATGATATAGGGTCACATGGTATAACTAGGGTCCATAGATACAGGGTCCATAGGGTTAGGGTCCATAGATGTAGGGTCCATAGATACAGGGTCCATAGGGTTAGGGTCCATAGATACAGGGTCCATAGGGTTAGGGTCCATATGATACTAGGGGGTCCATAGCAGAGTCCTAGATACAGGGTGCTAGATACAGGGTCCATAATCACAGGGTCCATAATACTAGGGTCCATAGATACAGGGTCCATAGTACAGGGTCCATAGGGTTAGGGTCCATAGATATAGGTCCATAGGGTTAGGGTCCCATAGATACAGGGTCCATAGGGTTAGGGTCCTAGGCAGGGTCCATAGGAAGGGTCCATAGATACAGGGGTCCATAGGCCACAGGGTCCATAGGGTTAGGGTCCTAGGGTTAGTAGGGTCCATAGGCAAGGGGGTCCATAGGGTTAGGGTCCACAGGGTTCTGGGTCCATAGATACAGGGTCCCCTGAACAGGTTACATACAGGGTCCATAGGATAAGGGTCCATAAGACTAGGTCCATTAGATACCATAGGGTTAGGGTCCATAGGGTTAGGGTCCATTAGGGTGAGGGTCCAAAGTTAGGCCCACATAGGGTTAGGGTCCTAGGGTTAGGGTCCATCAGGTGCCAGGGCCACTAGACTACACTCCTTTGCTGACCCAGCTTGTCCATAGACTAGCCCACTCAGTTGGTCCATAGATACATGGTCCTGAGGGTTACGGTCCATAGGTTAGTGGTCATAGATGTATTTCCATAGATACAGGGGGGGAGCAGGGTCCATAGTACAGGGAAATAGTATAGCACTCACACTGTAGGGTCCATAGGGATAAGAGTCCACTGCTAGGATGTATAGGGTACAAAATGTAAACTGGGGTAAGTGTCACTACAGGTCTCCCCTGCTAGACTTTTATAATCACATGTTGAACTGGTGGGTCCATATCCCTACTAGATGTATAATCTTCACTGGTGTACAGACATAGTCGGCTACCTAATGTCCAGTACCTCTACTAGGGTCCTCAGATAGAGGCCAGGGCCACGTGATAGATCGATGGTCCACCACTAGAGTCAATCGACTCAGCTACAGGTGCTACCGCAGGGTTATTACCTAATGCGCCAAGTCAGGGTCCATAGGGTTAGGGTCCATGATACATGGTTCCATCTCATTCCCTAGGGTACCATAAGATAAGGTCCAATAGTTGATGTCTAAATACAGGTTCACCAAACAAACTGGGGACCATAGATATCTACACTGATCCTTTTTGTTACTAATCCATTTGTACTAAACCCTCCATAGAGAACAGGGTCCTTACCGTAGAGTCCATAGGTTTGCAACGCCAGGGTTGTGGTCCATAGATACAGGGGGGGGCCAGTATTATAGTTGTATACAGGGTCTCGTTACCCCTGTAGACTACAGGGTCCATATATAGAGGGTCTGCTAAATGGGATAAAAAGGGTAAAATGTAATGTCTAACATCACGTACGTAAGCTCATTGTATCTAGCCAGGGTCCTAGTCAGTTATTACCTATATGTACATATCTACTTCGTACTCGTACCCATACCCTGTGCATGGAGCCTAGTAGATACTCGTATACCAGTGGATATAGCTAGGCTTGGTTAGCATCCATAGCCTACAGGGTACCATAGGGACAGCACCGACCTCAGTTACTGGTTTCCCCTCAGTGATACAGGCCCATAGATACCTTGTACCCCAGCACATCGACTCAGTACTGGTTCCCTGTGTATATAGCCTAGTTATTTACCTCGTACCCCCATCGGACTCAGTACTAGGGTCCCCTGTGATATAGCCTAGTTATTACCTCGTACCCCTGGACATAGACTCAGTACTACCTGGTTCCCCTGTGTATATAGCCTAGTTTATGCACCGTGGGATACCCCTGGGTCATACTCAGTACTGGTTCCCCTGTCATAGCCTAGTTATTACCTCGTACCCCTAGGGACATCGACTCAGTTACTGGTTCCCCTGTGTATATAGCCTAGTTATTACCTCGTCCAACCCCTGGACATGGACTCAGTACTGGTACCCCTGTGTATATAGCCTAGTTATTACCTAGGGTACCCGATACCCTGCACATCGACTCAGTACTGGTCCCCTGTGTATATAGCCTAGTTATTACCTCGTACCCCAGCACATCGACTCAGTACTGGTTCCCCTGTGTATATAGCCTAGTTATTACCTCATACCCATGGACATCGACTCAGTACTGGTTCCCCCTGTGTATATAGCCTAGTTATTACCTCGTTACCCCTGTATATGGACTCAGTACTGGTTTCCCCTGTGTATATAGCCTAGTTATTACCTCGTACCCCAGCACATCGACTCAGTACTGGTTCCCCTGTGTATATAGCCTAGTTATTACCTCGTACTCCAGCACATGGACTCAGTACTGGTTCCCCTGTGTATATAGCCTAGTTATTACCTCGTACCCCTGTATATGGACTCAGTACTGGTTCCCCTGTGTATATAGCCTAGTTATTACCTCATACCCCTGTATATGGACTCAGTACTGGGTTCCCCTGTGTATATAGCCTAGTTATTACCTCGTACCCCTGTATATGGACTCAGTACTGGTTCCCCTGTGTATATAGCCTAGTTATTACCTCGTACCCCAGCACATCGACTCAGTACTGGTTCCCCTGTGTATATAGCCCTAGTTATTACCTCGTACTCCAGCACATGGACTCAGTACTGGTTCCCCTGTGTATATAGCCTAGTTATCACCTCGTACCCCTGTATATGGACTCAGTACTGCTCCCCTACCCTGTGTATATAGCCTAGTTATTACCTCGTACCCCAGCACATCGACTCAGTACTGGTTCCCCCTGTGTATATAGCCTAGTTATTACCTCGTACTCAGCACATGGACTCAGTACTGGTTTCCCCTGTGTATATAGCCTAGTTATTACCTCGTACCCCTGCACATCGACTCAGTACTGGTTCCCCTAGTGTATATAGCCAAGTTATTACCTCGTACCCGAGCACATCGACGCAGTACTGGTTCCCCTGTGTATATAGCCTAGTTTTATTACCTCGTACCCCCTGCACATCGACTCAGTACTGGTTCCCCCCTGTGTATATAGCCTAGTTATTACCTCGTACCCCTGCACATCGGCTCAGTACTGGTTCCCCTGTGTATATAGCCTAGTTATTACCTCGTACCCATGCACATCGGCTCAGTACTGGTTCCCCTGTGTATATAGCCACAGTTATTACCTCGTACCCCAGCACATCGACTCAGTACTGGTTCCCCTGTGTATATAGCCTAGTTATTACCTCGTACCCCTGCACATCGGCCCTCAGTACTGGTTCCCCTGTGTATATAGCCTAGTTATTACCTCGTACCCCTGCACATCGGCTCAGTACTGGTTCCCCTGTGTATATAGCCTAGTTTATTACCTCGTCGTACCCCTGCACATCGGCTCAGTACTGGTTCCCCTGTGTATATAGCCTAGTTATTACCTCGTACCCCAGCACATCGACTCAGTACTGTACTTTTCCCCTGTGTATATAGCCTAGTTATTACCTCGTACTCCAGCACATGGACTCAGTACTGGTTCCCCTGTGTATATAGCCTAGTTATTACCTCGTACCCCTGCACATCGACTCAGTACTGGTTCCCCTGTGTATATAGCCAAGTTATTACCTCGTACCCCAGCACATCGACTCAGTACTGGTTCCCCTGTGTATATAGCCTAGTTATTACCTCGTACCCCTGCACATCGACCTCAGTACTGGTTTCCCCTGTGTATATAGCCTAGTTATTACCTCGTACCCCTGCACATACGGCTCAGTACTGGTTCCCCTGTGTATATAGCCTAGTTATTACCTCGTAACCCCTGCACATCGACTCAGTACTGGTTCCCCCTGTGTATATAGCCAAGTTATTACCTCTACCCCAGCACATCGACCCAGTACTGGTTCCCCTGTGTATATAGCCTAGTTATTACTCGTACCCCCTGCACATCGGCTCAGTACTGGTTTTCCCCTGTGTATATATACCTAGTATATTTACTTCGTACCCCTGCACATCGGCTCAGTACTGGTCCCCTGTGTATATAGCCTAGTTATTACCTCGTACCCCCTGCATATCGACTCAGTACTGGTTCCCCTGTGTATATAGCCAAGTTATTACCTCGTACCCCTGCACATGGACTCAGTATTGGTTCCCCTGTGTATATAGCCTAGTATTTACCATCGTACCCCTGCACATCGACTCAGTACTGGTTCCCCTGTGTATATAGCCTAGTTATATATTACCTCGTACTCCAGCACATACGACTCAGTACTGGTTCCCCCTGTGTATATAGCCTAGTTTATTACCTCGTAATACCCCAGCACATCGACTCAGTACTGGTTCCCCTGTGTATATAGCCTAGTTATTACCTCGTACCCCAGCACATGGACTCAGTACTGGTTCCCCTGTGTATATAGCCTAGTTATTACCTCATACCCCTGTATATGGACTCAGTACTGGTTCCCCTGTGTATATAGCCTAGTTATTACCTCTCGTACCCCAGCACATGGACTCAGTACTGGTTCCCCTGTGTATATAGCCTAGTTATTACCTCATACCCTGTATATGGACTCAGTACTGGTTCCCCTGTGTATATAGCCTAGTTATTACCTCGTACCCCAGCACATCGACTCAGTACTACTGGTTCCCCTGTGTATATAGCCTAGTTATTACCTCGTACCCCTGCACATGGACTCAGTACTGGTTCCCCTGTGTATATAGCCTAGTTATTACCCTCGTACCCCAGCACATCGACTCAGTACTGGTACCCTGTGTATATAGCCTAGTTATTACCTCGTACCCCAGCACATCGACTCAGTACTGGTTCCCCTGTGTATATAGCCTAGTTATTACCTCGTACTCCAGCACATCGACTCAGTACTGGTACCCCTGTGTATATAGCCTAGTTATTACCTCGTACCCCAGCACATCGACTCAGTACTGGTTCCCCTGTGTATATAGCCTAGTTATTACCTCGTACCCCTGCACATGGGACTCAGTACTGGTTCCCCTGTGTATATAGCCTAGTTATTACCTCGTACCCCTGCACATGACTCAGTACTGGTTACCCCCTGTGTATATAGCCTAGTTATTACCTCGTACCCCAGCACATCGACACAGTACTGGTTCCCCCTGTGTACATAGCCTAGTTATTACCTCGTACCCCTGCACATGGACTCAGTATTGGTTCCCCTGTGTATATAGCCTAGTTATTACCTCGTACCCCTGTATATGGACTCAGTACTGGTACCCTGTGTATATAGCCTAGTTATCACCTCGTACCCCTGTATATGGACTCAGTACTGGTACCCTGTGTATATAGCCTAGTTATCACCTCGTACCCCTGTATATGGACTCAGTACTGGTTCCCCTGTGTATATAGCCTAGTTATTACCTCGTACCCCAGCACATCGACTCAGTACTGGTTACCCCTGTGTATATAGCCTAGTTATTACCTCGTACCCCAGTATATGGACTCAGTACTGGTTCCCCTGTGTATATAGCCTAGTAATCATGACTCAGTACTGGTACCCCTGTGTATATAGCCTAGTAATCATTACTCATTGTGTATTTATTCTACCTTGTATTATTACTACGTGTTATAACTGGTCTGTTATTGATCGGTTTACTCTCTCTCCTCGTTGTTGGGAAGGGCCCGTCAGTAGGCATTTCACTGGTAGTCTACACCGGTTGTTTACCAAGGGCCCCTCAGTAGGCATTTCACTGGTATCTACACCTGTTGTTGGGAAGGGCCCGTCAGTAGGCATTTCACTGGTAGTCTACACCTGTTGTTGGGAAGGGCCCCTAGTAGGCATTTCACTGGTAGTCTACACCTGTTGTTGGGAAGGGCCCGTCAGTAGGCATTTCACTGGTAGTCTACACCTGTTGTTGGGAAGGGGCCCCGTCAGTAGGCATTTCACTGGTAGTCTACACCGGTTGTTTACCAAGCATGTGACTAATTACGGTTCATTTAATCTGATATACATTAAAGTGTAAATATTACGTATAGACAACATGTACAAGAATATACGGTATATATAGTAAAGTATAGACAACATATATAAGTAGATATATAGTTAAGTATACATACTCTATATAGACAACATATATAAGTATATATATATAGTAAAGTATACATACTCTATATAGACAGCATATATAAGTAGATATATATAAAGTATACATAGTATACATACAACATATAAACTACAACATTATAAGTTGGTATCACTTAGAAGTGTCCATTTTTCGATAGAGACAGCATATTTTTTGTATATATAAAATAACATATAATACTCTAGATATACAGTGTATATATTGTTAATGTTGTAAAGGCTACATGTAGCTGAAACGGCTGATTGTAATGGAGATATCTACATAGGCGTACAGAGGCCCATTATCAGACAACCATCAGTCCTGTATTCCAATAGGCACGTATTGTACTCTACATAGTTTAACATATATAAGTAAATATATTAGAAAGTATACATTTCTATATAGCACAACTATATAAGTTATATATATAGTAAAGTATACATACTCTATATAGACAACATATATAAGTAGATATATTATAAAGTATACATACTCTATATAGACAACATATATAAGTATATATATACAGTAAAGTATACATACTCTATATAGACAACATATATAAGTATATATATAGTAAAGTTACATACGAAGATATAGACAACATATATAAGTATATATATATAGTAAAGTATACATACTCTATATAGTTCTGAGATATATGGGTATATATATAGTAAAGTATAACTGACTCTATATAGACAACTATATCGTAGTATATATATATAGTGAAAGTATACATACTCTATATGGTCAACATATACACTACCATTCAAAAGTTTGGGGTCACTTAGAAATGTCCTTGTTTCCGAAAGAAAAGCATTTTTGTCCATTAAAATCTCAAATTGATCAGAAATACAGTGAAGACATAAGAATGTTGTAAAATGGCTATTGTGCTGGAAACGGCTGAGTTTCTAATGGAATATCTACAGATTGCGTACAGATCCCTTATCAGCAACCATCAGTCCTGTGTTCCAAAAGATGCTGTTGTGTGTTTGCTGAATCAAAGTTTATCATTTTTAAAAGGCTAATTGATCATCTGAGAAACCCTTTGGTTACAAATTATGTTAGTAGAAAAGATGAAGGATGTTTGTGCTGATTTAAAGAAACATGGTCCACTGGAACTGGAGATTCTTGAACTAGTTGAGTATCTGGAGCAACAGCAAATGTGGGAGATTTGTACAGGCTCAAAATGGCCAGCAAAGAAATGAACCTTCTTCTGAAACTCATGTCAGTCTATGGACGGTTCTGAGAAATGGAGCCAATTTCAGTCTATTCAGTCTATTGAATTATTCTGCACTAAAGCCTATTTATGCAATAACTATTGAAAGGGAAGAATTTGCACACAGGGTATAAGCTGGTATCTCTGTTCTATAATGGAGTTTATGTTTTTGTTTTACCCCGGATCTCAACCCTATTTTTTATTGGGCAGCTTGACCGTTATGGTACGTAAGAAGTGCCCATCAAGCCAATTGTAAATGTGATAAGGAAGCATGGGGTGAAAGCCTCTTCAGTTAAATAAAGGTGACAACTAAATTTTAAAAAAAAATCTTGTTCTGAGTAAATGAGGCTATTCCATGGACGATAGCATTGCCAAGAGAAACTGATAATCTCGTACGCTGTGTACTACTCAATGGACTTCACAGAACAGCGCAAATTGGCTCTAACCAGAATGGAAAGAGGATGTGAAGGCCCCGGTGCACAACTGACCGCAACAGGACTAATACATTAAGTGTACTAGTTTTGAGAAACAAGAAAGTATATATATATTAAAGTATACATTCTCTATATAGCCAAACTTTTGAATATAAATGTATATATATATAGTAAAAGTATACATACTCTATATAGACAAACATATAAAAGTATATATATATTAAAGTATACATACTCTATATAGACAAACATATAAAAGTATATATATATATTAAAGTATACATACTCCTATATAGACAGCCAGGTCTATAGTATCTATATCATTAATAACAGTATACATAATCATCAGGAGACA
>CM072220.1:4809499-4819499 GCA_036851935.1 Coregonus suidteri
CACACAGCTACCCTGACCTCTAACCTTTAACCACACAGCTACCCTGACCTCTAACCCTTTAACCACACAGCTACCCTGACCTCTAACCTTTAACCACACAGCTACCCTGACCTCTAACCTTTAACCACACAGCTACCCTGACCTCTAACCTTTAACCACACAGCAACCCTGACCTCTAACCTTTAACCACACAGCTACCCTGACCTCTAAACACACAGCTACCCTGACCTCTAACCTTTAACCACACAGCTACCCTGACCTCTAACCTTTAACCACACAGCTACCCTGACCTCTAACCTTTAACCACAGCACACAGCTACCCTGACCTCTAACCTTTAACCACACAGCAACCCTGACCTCTAACCTCTAACCTTTAACCACACAGCTACCCTGACCTCTAACCTTTAACCACACAGCAACCCTGACCTCTAACCTTTAACCACACAGCTACCCTGACCTCTAACCTTTAACCACACAGCTACCCTGACCTCTAACCTTTAACCACACAGCAACCCTGACCTCTAACCTTTAACCACACAGCTACCCTGACCTCTAACCTTTAACCACACAGCTACCCTGACCTCTACCTTTAACCACACAGCTAACCCTGACCTCTAACCTTTAACCACACAGCTACCCTGACCTCTAACCTTTAAAACCACACAGCTACCCTGACCTCTAACCTTTAACCACACAGCAACCCTGACCTCTAACCTTTAACCACACAGCTACCCTGACCTCTAACCTTTAACCACACAGCAACCCTGACCTCTAACCTTTAACCACACAGCTACCCTGACCTCTAACCTTTAACCACACAGCTACCCTGACTCTAACCTTTAACCACACAGCAACCCTGACCTCTAACCTTTAACCACACAGCAACCCTGACCTCTAACCTTTAACCACACAGCTACCCTGACCTCTAACCTTTAACCACACAGCAACCCTGACCTCTAACCTTTAACCACACAGCTACCCTGACCTCTAACCTTTAACCACACAGCAACCCTGACCTCTAACCTTTAACCACACAGCAACCCTGACCTCTAACCTTTAACCACACAGCAACCCTGACCTCTAACCTTTAACCACACAGCTACCCTGACCTCTAACCTTTAACCACACAGCTACCCTGACCTCTAACCACACAGCAACCCTGACCTCTAACCTTTAACCACACAGCTACCCTGACCTCTAACCTTAACCACACCACACAGCTGACCTGATAACCTTTAACCACACAGCTACCCTGACCTCTAACCTTTAACCACACAGCTACCCTGACCTCTAACCTTTAACCACACAGCTACCCTGACCTCTAACCTTTAACCACACACACCCTGACCCTGCACCCTCTAACCTTTTAACCACAGCAACCCTGACCTCTAACCCTTAACCACACAGCTACCCTGACCTCTAACCTTTAACCCCACAGCAACCCTGACCTCTAACCTTTAACCACACAGCAACCCTGACCTCTAACCACACAGCTACCCTGACCTCTAACCCTTTAACCACACAGCTACCCTGACCTCTAACCTTTAACCACACAGCAACCCTGACCTCTAACCTTTTAACCACACAGCTAACCCTGACCTCTAACCTTTAACCACACAGCTACCCTGACCTCTAACCTTTAACCACACAGCACACCCTGACCTCTAACCTTTAACCACACAGCTACCCTGACCTCTAACCTTGTAACCTTTAACCACACAGCTACCCTGACCTCTAACCTTTAACCCACACAAGCAAACCCTGACCGCTAACCTTTAACCACACAGCCTACCCTGACCTCTAACCTTTAACCACACAGCTAGGACTGACCTCTAGACCTAACCTTGAACCTGAACAGCGGTTACCAGAGGACCTCTAAACCTTTGATAACCACACAGCTAAACCCTGAACTCTAACCTTGAAAACAACCACACAGCAACCCTGACCTCTAACCTTTAATTACACAGCAACTAACCTCTAACCCTGCAACCCTTCACTAAAACTTAACCACACAGCTCTGCCCCTGACCTCTAACCTGTCTGAACCCACAAGAGGACATGCCCTAGGACCTCTAACCAGCAACCCTGACCACACACCTGTAAACCAATAGGACCTCTAAAACCATGAGGTACCACACAGCCAATAGGACCTCTAAAGTGATTAACCACACAGCTACCCTGACCTCTAACCTTTGAACACCAACACAGCTACCCAATGAGGAGACCTTTAAGTGAACAAGTAAAAGGACGCTACCCTTAACCACACAGCTACCCTGAAGGTAACCTTTAACCACACAGAGATGGTAAAGACCTCTAAAGGTAAAAACGCACACAGGTAAACCCTGACCTAAAAGGACCCAATAACCATGGTAAAGTGACCCTGACCTCTAGGAGATTTAACCACACAGCTACCCTGACCCTAAGATGGTAAACCACACAGCTACCCTGACTCTAACCTTTAAGGACACAGTAAACCCTGACCTCTAACCTTTAACCACACAGATGGTAACCCTGACCTCTAAGGACTTTAACCACACAGCTACCCTGACCTGATAACCTTTAACCACACAGCAACCCTGACCTCTAACCTTTAACCACAAAGCTACCTGACCTGGTAAAGTTTAACCAAAAGGCTACCAATAGGACCTCTAACCTTTGAAGGTAACAGCTTACCCTGACCTCTAAACCTTTAAGGTAACACAGCACCCCTAGACCTGGTAACCTGATGAACACACAGCTAGGCCTAAGAGACAGGTACCCTGAACCTTTGGTAAACCCTGACGCCAATAAGGAGAGCAACCCTGACCTGATGAAGGTAAAAACGCCAGATGGTAAAGTGACCCTGACCTCCAAACCTTTAACCACACAGTAAAACCCGCCAATAGGAGACCTTTAAAGTGATGAAGCTACCCTAAACCTCTAACCTTTAGGACACAGCTAAAGTGATGAAGGTAAAAGGACCCTAGACCTGGTAAAGTGATGAAGGTAAAAGGAAACCAATAGGACCTGGTAAAGTGATGAAGGTAAAAGGACCAATACAGATGGTAAAGACCCTCTAACCTAGGAGATGGTAAGTGACACAGTACCCTGACCTCTAAAGATGGTAAAGTGTATGAACACAAAACCCTGACCTCTAACCTTTAAAGTGACACAGCAAAAAGGACCTCTATAGGAGACCACACAGCTACCCTGACCTCTAACCTTTAACGCACATAGGAGACCCTAAAGTGATGAAGGTAAAAGGACAGCCAATAGGAGATGGTAAAGTGATAACCACACAGCAACCCTGACCTCTAACCTTTAACCACACAGCTAACCCTGACCTGATGAAGGTAAAAGGACAGCAATAGGAGATGGTTTTACCACACAGGTAAAAGGACGACCAATAGGAGATGGTAAAGTGATGAAGGTAAAAGGACGCCAATAGGAGATGGTAAAGTGACCTCTAAAAGGACGGCAATAAAGACACAAAGTGATGAAGGTAAAAGGACACCAATAGGAGATGGTAACCACACAGTAACCCTGACCTCTAGGAGATGGTAACCTTTGACCACACAGGAGACCCTAACCTCTAAAGGTAATGAAGGACGCCACCTGAGGAGATGGTAAAGTGATGAAGGTAAAAGGACAACCCTGAGGAGATGGTAAAGTGATGAAACCACACAGCCAAACCCTGACCTCTAAAATGAAGGTAGAAACCAATAGGAGATGGTAAAGTGATGAAGGTAAAAGGACTCAATAGGACCATGGTAAAGTGATGAAGGTAAAAGGACGCCAATAGGAGATGGTAAAGTGATGAAGGTAAAAGGACGCCAATAGGACCTCTAACCTTTAACACAGCTACCCTGACCTCTAACCTTTAGATGGTGAAAGTGATGAAGGAAGGAAAAGGACGCCAATAGGAGATGGTAAAGTGATGTCCATTTAAAGGACGCCAATAGGAGATGGTAAAGTGATGAAGGTAAAAGGACGCCAATAGGCCTTGGTAAAGTGATGAAGGTAAAAGGAATCACCATGGAGATGGTAAAGTGATGAAGGTAAAAGGCTGCAATAGGAGATAGGAAAGTGATGCTTCACTAAAAGGACCCAATAGGAGAAAGTCTGAACCTTAAAAAGGGCAATAGAGATGGTAAAGTGATGAAGGTAAAATTAAGGACCCAATAGGAGATGGTAAAGTGATGAAGGTAAAAGGACGTCAATAGGAGATGGTAAAGTGATGTGCTGAGTAAAAGGACGCCAATAGGAGAGGGGTAAAGTGATGAAGGTACGGTACGCCAATAGGAGATGGTAAAGTGACCCACTAAAAGGACGGCAATAGGAGATGGTAAAGTGATGAAGGTAAAAAGGACGCCAGGGGGAGAGATGGTAAAGTGATGAAGGTAAAAGGACACCAATAGGAGATGTAAAGTGATGAAGGTAAAAGGACGCCAATAGGAGATGGTAAAGTGATGAAGGTAAAAGGAGTGATGCAATAGGAGATGGTAAAGTGATGAAGGTAAAAGGACGCCAATAGGAGATGGTAAAGTGATGAAGGTAAAAGGACGCCAATAGGAGATGGTAAAGTGATGAAGGTAAAAGGACGCCAATAGGAGATGGTAAAGTGATGAAGGTAAAAGGACGCCAATAGGAGATGGTAAAGTGATGAAGGTAAAAGGACGCCAATAGGAGATGGTAAAGTGATGAAGGTAAAAGGACGCCAAATAGGAGATGGTAAAGTGATGAAGGTAAAAGGACGCCAATAGGAGATGGTAAAGTGATGAAGGTAAAATGGACGCCAATAGGAGATGGTGAAAGTGATGAAGGTAAAAGGACGCCAATAGGAGATGGTAAAGTGATGAAGGTAAAGGACGCCAATAGGAGATGGTAAAGTGATGAAGGTAAAAAGACGCCAATAGGAGATGGTAAAGTGATGAAGGTAAAAGGACGCCAATAGGAGATGGTAAAGTGATGAAGGTAAAAGGACGCCAATAGGAGATGGTAAAGTGATGAAGGTAAAAGGACGCCAATAGGAGATGGTAAAGTGATGAAGGTAAAAGGACGCCAATAGGAGATGGTAAAGTGATGAAGGTAAAAGGACGCCAATAGGAGATGGTAAAGTGATGAAGGTAAAAGGACGCCAATAGGAGATGGTAAAGTGATGAAGTAAAAGGAGGCCAATAGGAGATGGTAAAGTGATGAAGGTAAAAGGACGCCAATAGGAGATGGTAAAGTGATGAAGGTAAAAGGACGCCAATAGGAGATGGTAAAGTGATGAAGGTAAAAGGACGCCAATAGGAGATGGTAAAGTGATGAAGGTAAAAGGACGCCAATAGGAGATGGTTAAAAGGACGCCAATAGGAGATGGTAAAGTGATGAAGGTAAAAGGACGCCAATAGGAGATGGTAAAGTGATGAAGGTAAAAGGACGCCAATAGGAGATGGTAAAAGTGATGAAGGTAAAAGGACGCCAATAGGAGATGGTAAAGTGATGAAGGTAAAAGGACGCCAATAGGAGATGGTAAAGTGATGAAGGTAAAAGGACGCCAATAGGAGATGGTAAAGTGATGAAAGGTAAAAGGACGCCAATAGGAGATGGTAAAGTGATGAAGGTAAAAGGACGCCAATAGGAGATGGTAAAGTGATGAAGGTAAAAGGACGCCAATAGGAGATGGTAAAGTGATGAAGGTAAAAGGACGCCAATAGGAGATGGTAAAGTGATGAAGGTAAAAGGACGCCAATAGGAGATGGTAAAGTGATGAAGGTAAAAGGACGCCAATAGGAGATGGTAAAGTGATGAAGGTAAAAGGACGCCAATAGGAGATGGTAAAGTGATGAAGGTAAAAGGACGCCAATAGGAGATGGTAAAGTGATGAAGGTAAAAGGACGCCAATAGGAGATGGTAAAGTGATGAAGGTAAAAGGACGCCAATAGGAGATGGTAAAGTGATGAAGGTAAAAGGACGCCAATAGGAGATGGTAAAGTGATGAAGGTAAAAGGACGCCAATAGGAGATGGTAAAGTGATGAAGGTAAAAGGACGCCAATAGGAGATGGTAAGTGATGAAGGTAAAAGGACGCCAATAGGAGATGGTAAAGTGATGAAGGTAAAAGGACGTGGAGATGGTAAAGTGATGAAGGTAAAAGGACGCCAATAGGAGATGGTAAAGTGATGAAGGTAAAAAGGACGCCAATAGGAGATGGTAAAGTGATGAAGGTAAAAGGACGCCAATAGGAGATGGTAAAGTGATGAAGGTAAAAGGACGCCAATAGGAGATGGTAAAGTGATGAAGGTAAAAGGACGCCAATAGGAGATGGTAAAGTGATGAAGGTAAAAGGACGCCAATAGGAGATGGTAAAGTGATGAAGGTAAAAGGACGCCAATAGGAGATGGTAAAGTGATGAAGGTAAAAGGACGCCAATAGGAGATGGTAAAGTGATGAAGGTAAAAGGACGCCAATAGGAGATGGTAAGTGATGAAGGTAAAAGGACGCCAATAGGAGATGGTAAAGTGATGAAGGTAAAAGGACGCCAATAGGAGATGGTAAAGTGATGAAGGTAAAAGGACGCCAATAGGAGATGGTAAAGTGATGAAGTAAAAGGACGCCAATAGGAGTGGTAAAGTGATGAAGGTAAAAGACGCCAATAGGAGATGGTAAAGTGATGAAGGTAAAAGGACGCCAATAGGAGATGGTAAAGTGATGAGGTAAAAGGACGCCAATAGGAGATGGTAAAGTGATGAAGGTAAAAGGACGCCAATAGGAGATGGTAAAGTGATGAAGGTAAAAGGACGCCAATAGGAGATGGTAAAGTGATGAAGGTAAAAAGGACGCCAATAGGAGATGGTAAAGTGATGAAGGTAAAGGTCCAAGGAGATGGACGCCAATAGGAAGGTAAAAGGACGCCAATAGGAGATGGTAAAGTGATGAAGGTAAAAGGACGCCAATAGGAGATGGTAAAGTGATGAAGGTAAAAGGACGCCAATAGGAGATGGTAAAGTGATGAAGGTAAAAGGACGGCAATAGGAGATGGTAAAGTGATGAAGGTAAAAGGACGCCAATAGGAGATGGTAAAGTGATGAAGGTAAAAGGACGCCAATAGGAGATGGTAAAGTGATGAAGGTAAAAGGACGCCAATAGGAGATGGTAAAGTGATGAAGGTAAAAGGACGCCAATAGGAGATGGTAAAAGTGATGAAGGTAAAAGGACGCCAATAGGAGATGGTAAAGTGATGAAGGTAAAAGGACGCCAATAGGAGATGGTAAAGTGATGAAGGTAAAAGGACGCCAATAGGAGATGGTAAAGTGATGAGGTAAAAGGACGCCAATAGGAGATGGTAAAGTGATGAAGGTAAAAGGACGCCAATAGGAGATGGTAAAGTGATGGATGAAAAGGAAGGTAAAAGGACGCCAATAGGAGATGGTAAAGTGATGAAGGTAAAAGGACGCCAATAGGAGATGGTAAAGTGATGAAGGTAAAAGGACGCCAATAGGAGATGGTAAAGTGATGAAGGTAAAAGCCAATAGGAGATGGTAAAGTGATGAAAGGTAAAAGGACGCCAATAGGAGATGGTAAAGTGATGAAGGTAAAAGGACGCCAAAAGGAGATGCCAATAGTGATGAAGGTAAAGGACGCCAATAGGAGATGGTAAAGTGATGAAGGTAAAAGGACGCCAATAGGAGATGGTAAAGTGATGAAGGTAAAAGGACGCCAATAGGAGATGGTAAAGTGATGAAGGTAAAAGGACGCCAATAGGAGATGGTAAAGTGATGAAGGTAAAAGGACGCCAATAGGAGATGGTAAAGTGATGAAGGTAAAAGGACGCCAATAGGAGATGGTAAAGTGATGAAGGTAAAAGGACGGCAATAGGAGATGGTAAAGTGATGTGATGAAGGTAAAAGGGACGCCAATAGGAGATGGTAAAGTGATGAAGGTAAAAGGACGCCAATAGGAGATGGTAAAGTGATGAAGGTAAAAGGACGCCAATAGGAGATGGTAAAGTGATGAAGGTAAAAGGACGCCAATAGGAGATGGTAAAGTGATGAAGGTAAAAGGACGCCAATAGGAGATGGTAAAGTGATGAAGGTAAAAGGACGCCAATAGGAGATGGTAAAGTGATGAAGGTAAAAGGACGCCAATAGGAGATGGTAAAGTGATGAAGGTAAAAGGACGCCAATAGGAGATGGTAAAGTGATGAAGGTAAAAGGACACCAATAGGAGATGGTAAAGTGATGAAGGTAAAAGGACGCCAATAGGAGATGGTAAAGTGATGAAGGTAAAAGGACGCCAATAGGAGATGGTAAAGTGATGAAGGTAAAAGGACGCCAATAGGAGATGGGTAAAGTGATGAAGGTAAAAGGACGCCAATAGGAGATGGTAAAGTGATGAAGGTAAAAGGACGCCAATAGGAGATGGTAAAGTGATGAAGGTAAAAGGACGCCAATAGGAGATGGTAAAGTGATGAAGGTAAAAGGACGCCAATAGGAGATGGTAAAGTGATGAAGGTAAAAGGACGCCAATAGGAGATGGTAAAGTGATGAAGGTAAAAGGACGCCAATAGGAGATGGTAAAGTGATGAAGGTAAAAGGACGCCAATAGGAGATGGTAAAGTGATGAAGGTAAAAGGACGCCAATAGGAGATGGTAAAGTGATGAAGGTAAAAAGGACGCCAATAGGAGATGGTAAAGTGTAAATGACGCCAATAGGAGATGTAAAGGACCCAATAGGAGATGGTAAAGTGATGAAGGTAAAAGGACGCCAATAGGAGATGGTAAAGTGATGAAGGTAAAAGGACGCCAATAGGAGATGGTAAAGTGATGAAGGTAAAAGGACGCCAATAGGAGATGGTAAAGTGATGAAGGTAAAAGGACGCCAATAGGAGATGGTAAAGTGATGAAGGTAAAAGGACGGCAATAGGAGATGGTAAAGTGATGAAGGTAAAAGGACACCAATAGGAGATGGTAAAGTGATGAAGGTAAAAGGACGCCAATAGGATATGGTCAAAGTGATGAAGGTAAAAGGACATTTAATAAGATGGTAAGTGTGTGTGGGACGCCAAATGTGAGATGTGAAGTGTGAAAAAAAGGACGGCAATAGGAGATGGTAAAGTGATGAAGGTAAAAGGACGCCAATAGGAGATGGTAAAGTGATGAAGGTAAAAGGACGCCAATAGGAGATGGTAAAGTGATAAGGTAAAAGGACGCCAATAGGAGATGGTAAAGTGATGAAGGTAAAAGGACGCCAATAGGAGATGGTAAAGTGATGAAGGTAAAAGGACGAGATAGGAGATGGTAAGGAGGGATGAAGGTAAAACACACGTATAGGATATGGTACACACACAAGGTAAAAGGACGCAATAGGAGATGGTAAAGTGATGAACACAAACACACCAACAGGACACTCCTGGTCTGAGTGAAGGTAAAAGGACACCAATAGGTCTGGTAAAGTGATGAACACAAAAGGACGCACATAGGAGATGGTAACAGTGATGAACACAAAAGGACGCCACTAGGAGATGGTAAAGTGATGACACACACAAGGACTCACAATAGGAGACACACACACACACTCTGAGTGTAAACGGACACACAACAGGAGATGGTAAAGTGATGAACACACACACACTCTCTCAATAGGACACATGTTAAACACTCTCTCTCTCTCAAACAGGACACACACACACTGTGGTAAAGTGATTCCAACACACACACACAACGCCAGATAGGAGATCTCTCAGTGATGCGGCAACACACACACAGGGATATCTCTTCTCTGGTAAAGTGATGAACACAGAGGACAATAGGAGATGGTACACACACACACACACTCTCAAGGACTCTCAGAGACGGTACACACACACACACACACACTCTCTCTCACTCACACCAATACACACACACACAACACACACACACACACGCACAGAGAGAGACAGTAGTCAGGTATGTGCAGGTATCTGTTAAGAGGTAGTGGGGTGAGGAGTTCAGGGGGGTCAAGGCAGTGGGATGTTGACCTCTGACCTCTAAATGA
>CM072220.1:4824499-4844499 GCA_036851935.1 Coregonus suidteri
CTGTATATAGGGAATACGGGGCCAGTTGGGTCCTACTGTATATAGGGAATACGGGGCCAGTTGGGTCCTACTGTATATAGGGAATACGGGGCCAGTTGGGTCCTACTGTATATAGGGAATACGGGGCCAGTTGGGTCCTGCTGTATATAGGGAATACGGGGCCAGTTGGGTCCTACTGTATATAGGGAATACGGGGCCAGTTGGGTCCTACTGTATATAGGGAATACGGGGCCTGTTGGGTCCTGCTGTATATAGGGAATACGGGGCCAGTTGGGTCCTACTGTATATAGGGAATAGGGGGCCAGTTCGGTCCTACTGTATATAGGGAATACGGGGCCAGTTGGGTCCTGCTGTATATAGGGAATACGGGGCCAGTTGGGTCCTACTGTATATAGGGAATACGGGGCCAGTTGGGTCCTACTGTATATAGGGAATACGGGGCCAGTTGGGTCCTACTGTATATAGGGAATACGGGGCCAGTTGGGTCCTACTGTATATAGGGAATACGGGGCCAGTTGGGTCCTGCTGTATATAGGGAATACGGGGCCAGTTGGGTCCTGCTGTATATAGGGAATACGGGGCCAGTTGGGTCCTACTGTATATAGGGAATACGGGGCCAGTTTGGGTCCTACTGTATATAGGGAATACGGGGCCAGTTGGGTCCTACTGTATATAGGGAATACGGGGCCAGTTGGGTCCTGCTGTATATAGGGAATACGGGGCCAGTTGGGTCCTACTGTATATAGGGAATACGGGGCCAGTTGGGTCCTGCTGTATATAGGGAATACGGGGCCAGTTGGGTCCTACTGTATATAGGGAATACGGGGGCCAGTTGGGTCCTACTGTATATAGGGAATACGGGGCCAGTTGGGTCCTACTGTATATAGGGAATACGGGGCCAGTTGGGTCCTACTGTATATAGGGAATACGGGGCCAGTTGGGTCCTACTGTATATAGAGAATACGGGGCCAGTTGGGTCCTGCTGTATATAGGGAATACGGGGCCAGTTGGGTCCTGCTGTATATAGGGAATACGGGGCCAGTTGGGTCCTACTGTATATAGGGAATACGGGGGCCAGTTGGGTCCTGCTGTATATAGGGAATACAGGGCCAGTTGGGTCCTACTGTATATAGGGAATACGGGGCCAGTTGGGTCCTACTGTATATAGGGAATACGGGGCCAGTTGGGTCCTACTGTATATAGGGAATACGGGGCCAGTTGGGTCCTGCTGTATATAGGGAATACGGGGCCAGTTGGGTCCTGCTGTATATAGGGAATACGGGGCCAGTTGGGTCCTACTGTATATAGGGAATACGGGGCCAGTTGGGTCCTACTGTATATAGGGAATACGGGGCCAGTTGGGTCCTACTGTATATAGGGAATACGGGGCCAGTTGGGTCCTGCTGTATATAGGGAATACGGGGCCAGTTGGGTCCTGCTGTATATAGGGAATACGGGGCCAGTTGGGTCCTACTGTATATAGGGAATACGGGGCCAGTTGGGTCCTACTGTATATAGGGAATACTGGGGGCCAGTTGGGTCCTACTGTATATAGGGAATACGGGGCCAGTTGGGTCCTACTGTATATAGGGAATACGGGGCCATTTGGGTCCTGCTGTATATAGGGAATACGGGGCCAGTTGGGTCCTGCTGTATATAGGGAATACGGGGCCAGTTGGGTCCTACTGTATATAGGGAATACGGGGCCAGTTGGGTCCTACTGTATATAGGGAATACGGGGCCAGTTGGGTCCTACTGTATATAGGGAATACGGGGCCAGTTGGGTCCTACTGTATATAGGGAATACGGGGCCAGTTGGGTCCTACTGTATATAGGGAATACGGGGCCAGTTTGGGTCCTACTGTATATAGGGAATACGGGGCCAGTTGGGTCCTACTGTATATAGGGAATACGGGGCCAGTTGGGTCCTACTGTATATAGGGAATACGGGGCCAGTTGGGTCCTAATGTATATAGGGAATACGGGGCCAGTTGGGTCCTACTGTATATAGGGAATACGGGGCCAGTTGGGTCCTACTGTATATAGGGAATACGGGGCCAGTTGGGTCCTACTGTATATAGGGAATACGGGGCCAGTTGGGTCCTACTGTATATAGGGAATAGGGGGCCAGTTGGTTCCTGCTGTATATAGGGAATACGGGGCCAGTTGGGTCCTACTGTATATAGGGAATACGGGGCCAGTTGGGTCCTGCTGTATATAGGGAATACGGGGCCAGTTGGGTCCTAATGTATATAGGGAATACGGGGCCAGTTGGGTCCTACTGTATATAGGGAATACGGGGCCAGTTGGGTCCTACTGTATATAGGGAATTACGGGGCCAGTTGGGTCCTGCTGTATATAGGGAATACGGGGCCAGTTGGGTCCTACTGTATATAGGGAATACGGGGCCAGTTGTGTCCTACTGTATATAGGGAATACGGGGCCAGTTGGGTCCTACTGTATATAGGGAATACGGGGCCAGTTGGGTCCTGCTGTATATAGGGAATACGGGGCCAGTTGGGTCCTACTGTATATAGGGAATACGGGGCCAGTTGGGTCCTACTGTATATAGGGAATACGGGGCCAGTTGGGTCCTACTGTATATAGGGAATACGGGGCCAGTTGGGTCCTACTGTATATAGAGAATACGGGGCCAGTTGGGTCCTGCTGTATATAGGGAATACGGGGCCAGTTGGGTCCTACTGTATATAGGGAATACGGGGCCAGTTGGGTCCTACTGTATATAGGGAATACGGGGCCAGTTGGGTCCTACTGTATATAGGGAATACGGGGCCAGTTGGGTCCTACTGTATATAGGGAATACGGGGCCAGTTGGGTCCTGCTGTATATAGGGAATACGGGGCCAGTTGGGTCCTACTGTATATAGGGAATACGGGGCCAGTTGGGTCCTACTGTATATAGGGAATACGGGGCCAGTTGGGTCCTACTGTATATAGGGAATACGGGGCCAGTTGGGTCCTACTGTATATAGGGAATACGGGGCCAGTTGGGTCCTACTGTATATAGGGAATACGGGGCCAGTTGGGTCCTACTGTATATAGGGAATACGGGGCCAGTTTGGGTCCTACTGTATATAGGGAATACGGGGCCAGTTGGGTCCTACTGTATATAGGGAATACGGGGCCAGTTTGGGTCCTACTGTATATAGGGAATACGGGGCCAGTTGGGTCCTACTGTATATAGGGAATACGGGGCCAGTTGGGTCCTACTGTATATAGGGAATACGGGGCCAGTTGGGTCCTACTGTATATAGGGAATACGGGGCCAGTTGGGTCCTGCTGTATATAGGGAATACGGGGCCAGTTGGGTCCTGCTGTATATAGGGAATACGGGGCCAGTTGGGTCCTACTGTATATAGGGAATACGGGGCCAGTTGGGTCCTGCTGTATATAGGGAATACGGGGCCAGTTGGGTCCTGCTGTATATAGGGAATACGGGGCCAGTTGGGTCCTACTGTATATAGGGAATACGGGGCCAGTTGGGTCCTGCTGTATATAGGGAATACGGGGCCAGTTGGGTCCTACTGTATATAGGGAATACGGGGCCAGTTGGGTCCTGCTGTATATAGGGAATACGGGGCCAGTTGGGTCCTACTGTATATAGGGAATACGGGGCCAGTTGGGTCCTACTGTATATAGGGAATACGGGGCCAGTTGGGTCCTGCTGTATATAGGGAATACGGGGCCAGTTGGGTCCTGCTGTATATAGGGAATACGGGGCCAGTTGGGTCCTGCTGTATATAGGGAAATACGGGGCCAGTTGGGTCCTACTGTATATAGGGAATACGGGGCCAGTTGGGTCCTACTGTATATAGGGAATACGGGGCCAGTTGGGTCCTACTGTATATAGGGAATACGGGGCCAGTTGGGTCCTGCTGTATATAGGGAATACGGGGCCAGTTGGGTCCTACTGTATATAGGGAATACGGGGCCAGTTGGGTCCTACTGTATATAGGGAATACGGGGCCAGTTGGGTCCTACTGTATATAGGGAATACGGGGCCAGTTGGGTCCTACTGTATATAGGGAATACGGGGCCAGTTGGGTCCTACTGTATATAGGGAATACGGGGCCAGTTGGGTCCTACTGTATATAGGGAATACGGGGCCAGTTGGGTCCTACTGTATATAGGGAATACGGGGCCAGTTGGGTCCTACTGTATATAGGGAATACGGGGCCAGTTGGGTCCTACTGTATATAGGGAATACGGGGCCAGTTGGGTCCTGCTGTATATAGGGAATACGGGGCCAGTTGGGTCCTACTGTATATAGGGAATACGGGGCCAGTTGGGTCCTACTGTATATAGGGAATACGGGGCCAGTTGGGTCCTGCTGTATATAGGGAATACGGGGCCAGTTGGGTCCTACTGTATATAGGGAATACGGGGCCAGTTGGGTCCTGCTGTATATAGGGAATACGGGGCCAGTTGGGTCCTACTGTATATAGGGAATACGGGGCCAGTTGGGTCCTACTGTATATAGGGAATACGGGGCCAGTTGGGTCCTGCTGTATATAGGGAATACGGGGCCAGTTGGGTCCTACTGTATATAGGGAATACGGGGCCAGTTGGTCCTGCTGTATATAGGGAATACGGGGCCAGTTGGGTCCTACTGTATATAGGGAATACGGGGCCAGTTGGGTCCTACTGTATATAGGGAATACGGGGCCAGTTGGGTCCTACTGTATATAGGGAATACGGGGCCAGTTGGGTCCTGCTGTATATAGGGAATACGGGGCCAGTTGGGTCCTGCTGTATATAGGGAATACGGGGCCAGTTGGGTCCTACTGTATATAGGGAATACGGGGCCAGTTGGGTCCTACTGTATATAGGGAATACGGGGCCAGTTGGGTCCTACTGTATATAGGGAATACGGGGCCAGTTGGGTCCTACTGTATATAGGGAATACGGGGCCATTTGGGTCCTACTGTATATAGGGAATACGGGCCAGTTGGGTCCTACTGTATATAGGGAATACGGGGCCATTTGGGTCCTACTGTATATAGGGAATACGGGGCCAGTTGGGGTCCTGCTGTATATAGGGAATACGGGGCCAGTTGGGTCCTACTGTATATAGGGAATACGGGGCCAGTTGGGTCCTGCTGTATATAGGGAATACGGGGCCAGTTGGGTCCTACTGTATATAGGAATAGTAGTATGGTCCTACTATACTGTCTATAACCTTTGACTGGTACTGTATGTATATATATATATATACTTTTGTCTCCTCCCCCTACCTCCTGGGTGACATCCTGGCTGGCTCGTTGGTACTCTATGCGTTGGACGGTCTGGACGGTCTGCAGGGCCAGGCCGCAGTACACGGCAAAGTCCTCCAGGAGGCGCTCTTCATAACGGTTAAACTCCCTGCCCGTCTCCGGCTCGCCAGGGGCCACGCCCAGTTTGTTCTTCAGCTGGCAGACGGCTGAACGACGACACACAACAACAACAAACAACAACAACAACAACAGAGGGATGGATGAAAGGTGTTAATAACTTTATTTATTTATTTATTTATTTAATAACTTAATGACGATTCATAACTCAATCTTACAATGTATTGTCCTGCCCAGGGCCTGTATTCATAGAGCGTCTCAGAGTAGCCGCTGATCCAGGTTTTGGCCTTTTAGATCACGATGAATAAGATTACATAGAAGAGGTGGGGACCTGATCCTGGATCAGCCCTGCTACTCTGAGATGTTACGAGGATGTGCTTCTGTGGTGTGTAGATCAGGTGATGGTTAAGGCTCTGTCTATCTGTGGTGTGTAGATCTTGAAGAATGGTTAAGGCTCTAAAATCTGTGGTGTTTAGATCAGGTGATGGTTAAACACTTTGCTGTTATCTGTGATTCCATATGTGTAGATCAGGTGATAGTTTAAGGCTCTGTCTATCTGTGGTGTGTACAATCAGAAAATGGTTAAGGCTCTGTCTATCTGTGGTGTGTAGAATGATCTGGGTGATGTCCAAACCTTTGCTCTGGTACTATGTATAAGGTGTCTATCTGTGGTGTATATCAGGTATATGGTTAAAGGCTCTGTCTATCTGTGGTGTGTAGATCAGGTGATGGTTAAGGGCTCTGTCTATCTGTGGTGTGTAGATCAGGTGTATGGTTATAAGGCTCTCTGTCTATCTGTGGTGTGTAGATCAGGTGATGGTTAAGGCTCTGTCTATCTGTGGTGTGTACTCAGGTGATGGTTAAAGGTTTCTGTCTATCTGTGGTGTGTAGATCAGGTGATGGTTAAGGCTCTGTCTATCTGTGGTGTGTAGATCAGGTGATGGTTAAAGGTATGTCAGGCTGTCAGCCGCAGGTGATGCAAAGTCTCTGTCTATCTGCGGTGTGTATATCAGGTGATGGTTAAGGCTCTGTCTATCTGTGGTGTGTAGATCGTGATGGTTAAGGCTCTGTCTATCTGTGGTGTGTAGATCTGGTGATGGTTAAGGCTCTGTCGATCTGTGGTGTGTAGAACAGGTGATGGTTAAGGCTCTGTCTATCTGTGGTGTGTAGACAGGTGATGGTTAAGGCTCATCTGTGGTGTGTAAGATCAGGTGATGGTTAAAGGCTCTGTCTATCTGTGGTGTGTAGATCAGGTGATGGTTAAAGGCTCTGTCTATCTGTGGTGTGTAGATCAGGTGATGGTTAAGGCTCTGTCTGTCTATCTGTGGTGTGTAGATCAGGTGATGGTTAAGGCTCTGTCTATCTGTGGTGTGTGATCAGGTGATGGTTAAGGCTCTGTCAGTGTGTGATCATGGTTAAGGCTCTGTCTATCTGTGATGGTGTGTAGATGTGGTGTGTAGATGATGGTTAAGGCTCTGTCTATCTGTGGTGTGTAGATCAGGTGATGGTTAAGGCTCTGTCTATCTGTGGTGTGTAGATCAGGTGATGGTTAAGGCTCTGTCTATCTGTGGTGTGTAGATCAGGTGATGGTTAAGGCTCTGTCTATCTGTGGTGTGTAGATCAGGTGATGGTTAAGGCTCTGTCTATCTGTGGTGTGTAGATCAGGTGATGGTTAAGGCTCTGTCTATCTATGTGTGGTGTGTAGATCAGGTGATGGTTAAGGCTCTGTCTATCTGTGGTGTGTAGATCAGGTGATGGTTAAGGCTCTGTCTATCTGTGGTGTGTAGATCAGGTGATGGTTAAGGCTCTGTCTATCTGTGGTGTGTAGATCAGGTGATGGTTAAGGCTCTGTCTATCTGTGGTGTGTAGATCAGGTGATGGTTAAGGCTCTGTCTATCTGTGGTGTGTAGATCAGGTGATGGTTAAGGCTCTGTCTATCTGTGTGTGTGTAGATCAGGTGATGGTTAAGGCTCTGTCTATCTGTGGTGTGTAGATCAGGTGATGGTTAAGGCTCTGTCTATCTGTGGTGTGTAGATCAGGTGATGGTTAAGGCTCTGTCTATCTGTGGTGTGTAGATCAGGTGATGGTTAAGGCTCTGTCTATCTGTGGTGTGTAGATCAGGTGATGGTTAAGGCTCTGTCTATCTGTGTGGTGTGTAGATCAGGTGATGGTTAAGGGCTCTGTCTATCTGTGGTGTGTAGATCAGGTGATGGTTAAGGCTCTGTCTATCTGTGTGGTGTGTAGATCAGGTGATGGTTAAGGCTCTGTCTATCTGTGGTGTGTAGATCAGGTGATGGTTAAGGCTCTGTCTATCTGTGGTGTGTAGATCAGGTGATGGTTAAGGCTCTGTCTATCTGTGGTGTGTAGATCAGGTGATGGTTAAGGCTCTGTCTATCTGTGGTGTGTAGATCAGGTGATGGTTAAGGCTCTGTCTATCTGTGGTGTGTAGATCAGGTGATGGTTAAGGCTCTGTCTATCTGTGGTGTGTAGATCAGGTGATGGTTAAGGCTCTGTCTATCTGTGGTGTGTAGATCAGGTGATGGTTAAGGCTCTGTCTATCTGTGGTGTGTAGATCAGGTGATGGTTAAGGCTCTGTCTATCTGTGGTGTGTAGATCAGGTGATGGTTAAGGCTCTGTCTATCTGTGGTGTGTAGATCAGGTGATGGTTAAGGCTCTGTCTATCTGTGGTGTGTAGATCAGGTGATGGGTTAGGCTCTGTCTATCTGTGGTGTGTAGATCAGGTGATGGTTAAGGCTCTGTCTATCTGTGGTGTGTAGATCAGGTGATGGTTAAGGCTCTGTCTATCTGTGGTGTGTAGATCAGGTGATGGTTAAGGCTCTGTCTATCTGTGGTGTGTAGATCAGGTGATGGTTAAGGCTCTGTCTATCTGTGGTGTGTAGATCAGGTGATGGTTGGTTAAGGCTCTGTCTATCTGTGGTGTGTAGATCAGGTGATGGTTAAGGCTCTGTCTATCTGTGGTGTGTAGATCAGGTGATGGTTAAGGCTCTGTCTATCTGTGGTGTGTAGATCAGGTGATGGTTAAGGCTCTGTCTATCTGTGTGGTGTGTAGATCAGGTGATGGTTAAGGCTCTGTCTATCTGTGGTGTGTAGATCAGGTGATGGTTAAGGCTCTGTCTATCTGTGGTGTGTAGATCAGGTGATGGTTAAGGCTCTGTCTATCTGTGGTGTGTAGATCAGGTGATGGTTAAGGCTCTGTCTATCTGTGGTGTGTAGATCAGGTGATGGTTAAAGGCTCTGTCTATCTGTGGTGTGTAGATCAGGTGATGGTTAAGGCTCTGTCTATCTGTGGTGTGTAGATCAGGTGATGGTTAAGGCTCTGTCTATCTGTGGTGTGTAGATCAGGTGATGGTTAAGGCTCTGTCTATCTGTGGTGTGTAGATCAGGTGATGGTGTTAAGGCTCTGTCTGGTGTGTAGATCAGGTGATGGTTAAAGGCTCTGTCTATCACAGGCGCTGTAAGGCTCTGTCTATCTGTGGTGTTAGATCAGGTACTGTCCTGTGTAGATCAGGTGATGGTTAAGGCTCTGTCTATCTGTGGTGTTAATCAGGTGATGGTTAAATGCTGCTATCTGTGGTGTGTAGATCAGGTGATGGTTAAGCTCTGTCTATCTGTGTGTGTGTAATCTAAGATGGTTAAGGCTCTGTCTATCTGTGGTGTGTGTAGATCAGGTGATGGTTACAGACTTCCTAGTAAATGAACATCCTCTACAGTCAAGAGTCTCTACAGCCAAAATAATCTACAGACTTCATGGTAAAATAACAACAGTCTACAGCCAAGGTTATCTACAGACTTGTCTAGTAAATGGTGTCTCTACAACCAAGATTATCTACAGCCAAGATTATCTACAACCAACATTATCTACAGACATCTTAGTCAAATAGAAGACTCTATAGTAAAAAACTAACACTAATCACAGCTGATAGTCCCTAAACCATCTGTTCTATCTATAGAGACAGGTGAGGTTTAAGGGCTCTACTATCTGTTGGTGTGTAGATCAGGTGATACACAGGTGTATAAACAAGACTCTATCTGTAGATCAGTGATGGTACTGTCAAGGTCATAGGTGCTTAAGGCTCATCAGCTGTGGTGTGTAGATCATCTACACAGTAAGGCTCTGTCTATCCGATCTAGATCAGGTGGTTTATGCTTCTACAACATTCGGAGAGTACGACCCTGCCTTACACAGGAAGGTTACAGGTCCTAATCCAGGCACTTGTCATCTCCCGTCTGGATTACTGCAACTCGCTGTTGGCTGGCTCCCTGCCTGTGCCATTAAACCCCTACAACTCATCCAGAATGCCGCAGCCCGTCTGGTGTTCAACCTTCCCAAGTTTCTCCCACGTCACCCCCCTCCTCCGCACACTCCACTGGCTTCCAGTTGAAGCTCGCATCCGTTACAAGACCATGGTGCTTGCCTATGGAGCAGTGAGGGGGAACGGCACCTCCGTACCTTCAGGCTCTGATCAGTCCCTACACCCAAACGAGGGCATTGCGTTCATCCACCTCTGGCCTGCTGGTTCCCCTCTCCTCTGCGGAAGCATAGTCCCGCTCACGCCCAGTCAGAATCATTGATGGTTCATCCCACCTCTGTGGCCTGCTGGCTCCCCTTCCTCTGCGGAAGCATAAGGCTCCGTCTCAGCCCAGTCAAAAACTGTTCGCTGCTCTGGCACCCCAATGGTGGAACAAGCTCCCTCACGACGCCAGGACAGCGGAGTCACTCACCACCTTCCGGAGACATTTGAAACCCCACCTCTTTAAGGAATACCTGGGATAGGATAAAGTAATCCTTTTACCCCCCCAAAAAAAAAAAATTAAACTTTTTTTTAAAATTTATTTTAAAAAATATATAAAAAAATATATATATATATATTTTGGAAAGTGGTTATCCCACTGGCTATAGGGTGAATGCACCAATCTGTAAGTCGCTCTGGATAAGAGCGTCTGCTAAATGACGTAAATGTGCCCTTGAGCAAGGCACTTAACCTAATTGCTCCTGTAAGTCGCTCTGGATAAGTAGCGTCTGCTAAATGAGTAAAATAAATGACTAAAATGTAAATGTAAAAAAACGTCCTAGTAAATACAAGACTCTTTAGTAAATACAATACTTCCTACAGCCAAGACTCTCTACAGTCCTAGTAAAAAAATATTCCTAGTCAGTAAACACAATACTTCCTAGTCAGTAAATACAATACATCCTAGACATTAAATACAATACTTCCTATTCAGTAAATACAATACTTCCTAGACATTAAATACAATTCTTCCTATTCAGTAAATACAATACTTCCTATTCATTAAATACAATACTTCCTATTCATTAAATACAATACTTCCTAGTCAGTAAATACAATACTTCCTAGACATTAAATACAATTCTTCCTATTCAGTAAATACAATACTTCCTAGTCATTAAATAAAATACTTCCTAAGTCAATACTTCCTAAATACAACAATACTTCCTATTCATTAAATACAATACTTCCTATTCATCAAATACAATACTTCCTAGTCAGTCAATACAATACTTCCTATTCAGTAAATACAATACTTCCTATTCAGTAAATACAATACTTCCTATTCAGTAAATACAATACTTCCTATTCAGTAAATACAATACTTCCTATTCATTAAATACAATACTTCCTAGTCAGTCAATACAATACTTCCTATTCAATAAATACAATCAGTTAAATACAATACTTCCTATTCAGTAAATACAATACTTCCTATTCATTAAATACAATACTTCCTAGTCAGTAAATACAATACTTCCTATTCAGTAAATACAATACTTCCTATTCATTAAATACAATACTTCCTAGTCAGTCAATACAATACTTCCTATTCAGTAAATACAATACTTCCTATTCATTAAATACAATACTTCCTATTCAGTAAATACAATACTTCCTATTCATTAAATACAATACTTCCTAGTCAGTAAATACAATACTTCCTATTCATTAAATACAATACTTCCTAGTCAGTAAATACAATATAAATACAATACTCTTCCTAGTCAGTAAATACAATACTTCCTAGTCAGTAAATACAATACTTCCTAGTCAGTAAATACAATACTTCCTAGTCAGTAAATACAATACTTCCTAGTCAGTAAATACAATACTTCCTAGTCAGTAAATACAATACTTCCTAGTCAGTAAATACAATACTTCCTAGTCAGTAAATACAATACTTCCTAAATACAATACTTCCTAGTCATTAAATACAATACTTCCTAGTCAGTAAATACAATACTTCCTAGTCAGTAAATACAGTAATACTTCCTAGTCAGTAAATACAATACTTCCTAGTCAGTAAATACAATACTTCCTAGTCAGTAAAATACATACTTCCTAGTCAGTAAAATACAATACTTCCTAGTCAGTAAATACAATACTTCCTAGTCAGTAAATACAATACTTCCTAGTCAGTAAATACAATACTTCCTAGTCAGTAAATACAATACTTCCTAGTCAGTAAATGCAATACTTCCTAGTCAGTAAATGCAATACTTCCTAGTCAGTAAATACAATACTTCCTAGTCATTAAATACAATACTTTCCTAGTCAGTAATAATACTTCATACTTCCTAGTCAGTAAATACAATACTTCCTAGTCAGTAAATACAATACTTCCTAGTCAGTAAATACAATACTTCCTAGTCAGTAAATACAATACTTCCTAGTCATAAATACAACACTTCCTAGTCAGTAAATACAATACTTCCTAGTCAGTAAATACAATACTTCCTAGTCATCAAATACAATACTTCCTAGTCAGTAAATACAATACTTCCTAGTCAGTAAATACAGACTTTCTCAGTAGATACAACACTTTCTAGTCAGTATATACAAGAATTCCTAGTCAGTAAATACAAACTTCCTAGTCAGTAAATACAACACGTCCTAGTCAGTAAATACAACACTTTCTAGTCAGTAAATACAACACTTTCTAGTCAGTAAATACAACACATCCTAGTCAGTAAATACAACACACCCTAGTCAGTAAATACAACACTTTCTAGTCAGTAAATACAACACTTTCTAGTCAGTAAATACAATACTTTCTAGTCAGTAAATACAATACTTCCTAGTCAGTAAATACAATACTTCCTAGTCAGTAAATACAATACTTTCTCAGTAAATACAACACTTCCTAGTCAGTATATACAAGAATTCCTAGTCAGTAAATACAAGACTTCCTAGTCAGTGAATACAACACGTTCTAGTCAGTAAATACAACACGTTCTAGTCAGTAAATACAACACTTCCTAGTCAGTAAATACAACACATCCTAGTCAGTAAATACAACACTTTCTAGTCAGTAAATACAACACTTTCTAGTCAGTAAATACAATACTTTCTAGTCAGTAAATACAATACTTTCTAGTCAGTAAATACAACACTTTCTAGTCAGTAAATACAACACTTTCTAGTCAGTAAATACAACACTTCCTAGTCAGTAAATACAATACTTCCTAGTCAGTAAATAGAACACTTCCTATTCAGTAAATATAATACTTCCTAGTCAGTGAATACAAGACTTCCTAGTCAGTAAATACAATACTTCCTAGTCAGTAAATACAACACTTCCTAGTCAGTAAATACAAGACTTCCTTGTCAGTGCATAGATCAGTAAATAAAGACTGAAGAGCCAGTAATCCGCTGGTTTAAGACGTACTGATATCAAGATCTCTGCCTCGACTATCAACAACGACTAACAGCGTGCCTCTAACAACCACAGAAGAAGAAGAAGACTCCCTACACCAAACAGAGGCACCCGACTCTTACTACTGCATGTGGAGCAGGTTGAGAGCGTCAAGTTTCTTGGTGTCCACATCACCAACGAACTATCATGGTCCAAACACACCAAGACAGTCGTGAAGAGGGCACGACAAAGCCTATTCCCCCCTCAGGAGACTGAAAAGATTTGGCATGGGTCCTCAGATCCTCAAAAAAGTTATACAGCTGCACCATCGAGAGCATCCTGACTGGTTGCATCACCGCCTGGTATGGCAACTGCTCGGCCTCCGACCGCAAGGCACTACAGAGGGTAGTGCGTACGGCCCAGTACATCACTGGGGCCAAGCTTCCTGCCATCCAGGACCTCTATACCAGGCGGGTGTCAGAGGAAGGCCCTCAAAATTGTCAAAGACTCAGCCACCCTAGTCATAGACTGTTCTCTCTGCTACCGCACGGCAAGCGATACCGGAGCGCCAAGTCTAGGTCCAAAAGGCTTCTCAACAGCTTCTACCCCCAAGCCATAAGACTCCTGAACAGCTAATCATGGCTACCCGGACTATTTGCACTGCCCCCCCACCTCCACCCCATCTTTTTACGCTGCTGCTACTCTGTTAATTATTTATGCATAGTCACTTTAACTCTACCCACATGTACATATTACTTCAACTACCTCAACTAGCCGGTGCCCCCGCACATTGACTCTGCACCGGTACCCCCCTGTATATATAGCCTCCCTACTGTTATTTTATTTTCACTTCTGCTCTTTTTTTCTCAATACTTTTTTGTTTTATTTGACTTTTTTATCAAAAAATAAATGCATTGTTGGTTAAGGGCTTGTCAGTAAGCATTTCACGGTAATGTCTACACCTGTTGTATTCGGTGCATGTGGCAAATAAAAATTTGATTTGAATTGATTTGATTATAGAATTCATGCTGTTGTTGTCAATGGAATTCTATAGTAAGGTTAAAGTTATATAAACATAGCTGTATAAAAAAGACTGTAAACTAGAAAAGATACATGTGAAATGGAGAAAGAGCGACGCACCAATGATTTTCCCGGTCTTCCCATTTCTGATCGGGCAGCAGACCAGACTACCCGTGGGGGGGTCCTGATCGGCGCCGGACACGTTCAGTGTCTCCTTGGAGACCAGCACCTGCAGGGCGTGGGTCAGGTCTATGTCTGGGAGGGTACAGTCTCTATGGAAACACAGAAATATAGTGATGCTACAGTCTGGATGCATATAGTGTTGGAAACATACATATAGTGATGTTACAGTCTCTATGGAACACAGAAATATAGTGATGCTACAGTCTCTGGAAACACATAAAATATAGTGATGCTACAGTCTCTATGGAAACACAGAAATATAGTGATGCTACAGTCTCTATGGAAACATAAATATAGTGATGCTACAGTCTCTATGGAAACACAGAAATATAGTGATGCTACAGTCTCTATGGAAACACAGAAATATAGTGATGCTACAGTCTCTATGGAAACACAGAAATATCACGATGCTACAGTCTCTATGGAAACATAGAAATATAGTGATGCTACAGTCTCTATGGAAACACAGAAATATAGTGATGCTACAGTCTCTATGGAAACACATAAATATAGTGATGCTACAGTCTCTATGGAAACACAGAAATATAGTGATGCTACAGTCTCTATGGAAACATAAATATAGTGATGCTACAGTCTCTATGGAAACACAGAAATATAGTGATGCTACAGTCTCTATGGAAACACAGAAATATAGTGATGCTACAGTCTCTATGGAAACACAGAAATATAGTGATGCTACAGTCTCTATGGAAACACAGAAATATAGTGATGCTACAGTCTCTATGGAAACACAGAAATATAGTGATGCTACAGTCTCTATGGAAATACAGAAATATAGTGATGCTACAGTCTCTATGGAAACACAGAAATATACATTATTTACATTAACCATCAAACACAGAAAAATTGTCCACTGCTGATCAGTGCTAAGCCACCAGTCCCAAATAAGGTGCTGATCAGTGCAAAGCCACCAGTCCCAAATAAGGTTGAGACATTCAGGTAACTTTCCCCAAATGCCCATGTGATCCAGAAGATCCGGTTGGAAGATTCCTGGAACCAGGAAGGAACAAGGAGCAAATTCAGGAATCCTCCAACCAGGATTGTGTGGGAAAACCTGGGAATGTGGAGAAAATGACTGGTATTTTGCAACCTTTCTCCCAATTTAAATATATTCCTATTTGCTCCTGATATCTGCACGGTTTTAGTACACCAAGACCGTCCCAAGTCGACTAAATCAAAAAGAGCAGTTATGTCTTAAACACATCCCTATGGTCTAAATAATGTATACACAAACTGAAACAAAACACGGCCGTCGGTGGAATGATACAACAGGGATACGAGAGGAAAAAACCTTCTAGAACCTTTTATAGATCTGGAACTCTGATCCTTGTTCTTCTCCCTCCATATGGACCAGCCCAGAGAAGGAGTTCTAGAACACAACAGAACAATAGAACACGTCAACAAGGTTGTCCGTTTAAACATAGACCATTAGTAACAACACACAGGGGGTAGGAATGGAAGAAAGTCACTCTGGAATCCTTCAATACCAACGCTAAAATATTAAAATGATTTCACTGGTTCCGCTCCCAGATTCCCCCTCCATTTCCAGCCCTGTCCTGACAACACTACACTGGCCTGGTGAATCCAGAATGAACACCAAGACAGTCTTTTAAGAGGGCACGACAAAGCCTATTCCCCCTCAGGAGACTAAAAAGATTTGGCATGGGTCCTCATGGGATCCTCAGAAAATTCTACAGCTGCAGTCCAATCGAGAGTCCATCATGAAACAATGTTGCATGTTTTTACCGCCAGGTTTGTGAACTGCTTGGCCTCTGACCGAAAGGCACTAAAGAGGTGTAGTTGTGGATCCAGTACCAGAAAACAAAGCTCCCTGCCATCCAGGACCTCTAAACCAGGCGGTGTCAGAGGAAGGTTTCAAAATTGTCAAAACTCCATTTATTGTGTTTTAGTCATAGACCTGTTCTCTCTGCTACCGCAACCAAAGTAGTATTTATTTGTGCCAAGTCTAAAAACCAGAAAGTTTTGTCTTGTGTTCTAACCCCCCAGCCATAAGTTTTGTGAACAGTGTTTTAAAACCCAGAAGTTATTTTGCACTGTGTGTTTTAAACCCCAGAAAGTTTTTACGCTGTGCTTTTTAAAAAGTAAATATGCATGTCTTGTGGTTTAAAAACCCAAAGCTTTTGTATTACCTTTACTACCAGAAACTAAGCCGGTGCCCCGCACAACCACACTGACTATGTCAACGGTAAACCCTTTGAAAGTTTTATATAGCCTCAGGTACTGTCAGTTTTATTCTAACATTTATATAGCCTCCCTACTGTACTTTATTTTTGGTGCTTCTGCTCTTTTTTCAGAACACTTTTTTGTTGTTGTAGTTTATTCTTACTTTTTAGTTTAAAAAAACTGGGATTAGGAGCTAGTGTTAAGGCCTGTAAGTAAGTTATTAGACTAGTGTTTAATGTTGCACTAGGTGTTGTATTCGGAGCATGTGGATTTATAAAATTATATTTGATTTGATTTGATATGTCTTAAACACATCCCTATGGTCTAAAGGAGCTGTATTACAAACTGAAGCTAGTGGTTACGGGGTTAGGTGCTAATGATACAACAGTGATACGAGAGCTAGTGTTTACCTTCTAGAAGCTTTTATAGATCTGGAACTCTGATCCATGTTCTTCTCCCTCCATATGGACCAGGGGTTAGGAGTTCTAGAACACAACAGGTTATAGAACACGTCAACAAGGGTTGTCCGTTTAAACAATAGACCATTAGTAACAACACACAGGGGGGTAGGAATGGAAGAAAGTCACTCTGGAATCCTTCAATACCAACGCTAAAATATTAAAATGATTTCACTGGTTCCGCTCCCAGATTCCCCCTCCATTTCCAGCCTAGCTCCACACAACACTACACTAGCCTGGTGGTTAGGGGTTATGAAGCTACGTTCAATATCTTTTTGATCTGCTTTTTATCAGTCTGGCCTTCGAGCCAGTGGTTATGGGGTTTTGGAATGAACCAGGGAAAACGGAGGTCCAATTAGGGGCTAGGACTAGTGGGTTAGGGTTTACGAGCTAAACCTTAGGGATTAGCCAAGCAAAGAAATAGTAAAAGTGGTGACCATGCTGGATCCACCCAGCTAACACAATGGTTAGGGCTGCAGTCAACTAAGACACAAATAAAGTTATGTCTTGTGTTAGGGGTTAGGAGCTATTTATTGGGTTTTATAAAGCTAGTGGTTAGGGGGTTAGGAGTAGTTTAAAAACCAGAAAGTTTTGTCTTGTGTTTTTTAAAAGGGGTTAAAGCTTTTTGTCTTGTGTTTTAGGAACCAGAAAGTTGGTTTTGGGTTAGGGTTTTAAAAACCAGAAAGTTAGTGTTAGTGTTTTAGGACTAGAAACTTAGTGTTTTTAAAAAGTTAAAGTTATGTAGGTGTGTAGGAGCTAGTGGTTAAAGTTAGGAGCTAGTGTTTTACAAACCAGAAAGTTATGTCTTGTGTTTTACAAACCAGTGTAACTGAAAGCTTTAGGGAGAAAAAACAAGGTACGTATTTTGTGATAACATTTTGAAAAGAAGCAGGGCTTATTTAGTGCTGGTGCTTACCACCGATGCCTTTAGACTGTTATCCTCCTCGTATAGTTGGGAAAGTTTAGACTAAAAAAACAACAGCATAAAACTGAGAACACAATCAAACCTTAGACTGCTATTCACCATATGCTCCCAAAAGTAATTATATTGATTATGTTGAAACCTATCTGATCATTACTTCAGATCTACATGGTAGGGGTTAGGAGCTAGTGGTTAGGGGTTAGGAGCTAGTGGTTAGGGGTTAGGAGCTAGTGGTTAGGAGTTAGGGGTTAGGAGCTAGTGGGCTAGTGGTTAGGGGTTAGGAGCTAGTGGTTAGGGGTTAGGAGCTAGTGGCTTAGGGGTTAGGAGCTAGTGGTCTAGTGGTTAGGGGTTAGGAGCTAGTGGTTAGGGGTTAGGAGCTAGTGGTTAGGGGTTAGAGCTAGGTTAGGGGTTAGGAGCTAGTGATTAGGGGTTAGGGGTTAGGAGCTAGTGGTTAGGGGTTAGGGGCTAGGGGTTAGGAGCTAGTGGTTAGGGGTTAGGAATTAGGGGTTAGAAGCTAGTGGTTAGGAGCTAGGGGTTAGGAGCTAGTGGTTAGGGGTTAGGGGTTAGGAGCTAGTGGTTAGGAGGTTAGAAGCTAGTGGTTAGGGGTGAGGAGCTAGTGGTTAGGAGTTAGGGGTTAGGGGTTAGTGGTTAAGGCGTAGGGGTTAGGGACTAGGGGTTAGTAGCTAGGGGCATAGAGATAGGGGTTAGGGACTAGGGGCATAGGGTTAGGGGCTAGTGGTTAGGGGGGCATAGGGCTAGGGGGTTAGGGGCTAGGGGACATAGGATTAGGGGTTAGGGGCATAGGGTTAGGGGTTAGGGGCATTGGGCTAGGGACATAAAGCTAGGGGTTAGGTGCTAGGGGCATAGGGTTAAGGGTTAGGGGCATTAGGGGCTTAAAGCTAGGGGTTAGGGGCTAGGGGTTAGGGGTTAGGGGGGGCTAGGGGTTAGGGCTAGGGGTTAGGGGTTAGGAGCATAGGGTTAGGGGTTAGGGCTAGGGGTTAGGGGCTAGGGGTTAGGGGTTAGGGGCTAGGGGATAGGGTTAGGGGTTAGGGGCATAGGGCTAGGGTTAGGGGCATAGGGGCTAGGGGTTAGGGGCATAGGGCTAGGGGTTAGGGGCATAGGGGCTAGGGGCATAGGGGTTAGGGGTTAGGGGCATAGGGCTAGGGGTTAGGGGCATAGGGCTAGGGGTTAGGGGCATAGGGTTAGGGGTTAGGGCATAGGGTTAGGGGTTAGGGGCATAGGGGCTTAGGGGTTAGGGGCATAGGGTTAGGGGTTAGGGGCATAGGGCTAGGGGTTAGGGTTAGGGGTTAGGGGCATAGGGGCTAGGGGTTAGGGGCATAGGGGTTAGGGGTTAGGGGCATAGGGTTAGGGGTTAGGGGCATAGGGGCTAGGGGTTAGGGGTTAGGGGCATAGGGTTAGGGGTTAGGGGCTAGGGGCATAAAGCTAGGGGTTAGGGTCTAGGGGCATAGGGCTAGGGGTTAGGGGTTAGGGGGGGCTAGGGGTTAGGGGCTAGGGGCATAAAGCTAGGGGTTAGGGGCATAGGGGTTTAGGGCATAGGGGCATAGGGGCATAGGGGCATAGGGGTTAGGGGTTAGGGGCATAGGGCTAGGGGTTAGGGGCATAGGGCTAGGGGAGCTAGGGTTTAGGGGCATAGGGTTAGGGGTTAGGGGCTAGGGGTTAGGGGCATAGGGTTAGGGGTTAGGGGCATAGGGCTAGGGGTTAGGGGCATAGGGTTAGGGGTAGGGGCATAGGGTTAGGGCTAGGGCATAGGGGTTAGGGGTTAGGGGCATAGGGGCTAGGGGCATAGGGTTAGTTAGGGTTAGGGGCATAGGGCTAGGGCATAGGGGTTAGGGGCATAGGGTTAGGGGTTAGGGGCATAGGGCTAGGGGTTAGGGGCTAGGGGCTAGGGGGGTTAGGGGCATAGGGCTAGGGGTTAGGGGGCTAGGGGTTAGGGGCATAGGGCTAGGGGTTAGGGGCATAGGGCTAGGGGCATATAGGGGTTAGGGGCATAGGGGCTAGGGGTTAGGGGCATAGGGTTAGGGGTTAGGGGCATAGGGGTTAGGGGCATAGGGTTAGGGGTTAGGGGCATAGGGGTTAGGGGCATAGGGGTTAGGGGCTAGGGGTTAGGGTTAGGGGTTAGGGGCTAGGGGCATAGGGGTTAGGGGCTTAGGGGTTAGGGGCATAGGGGTTA
>CM072220.1:4849499-4886999 GCA_036851935.1 Coregonus suidteri
TGCTGTCTGTCTGTCATGTAGTCTAATGAAGGCTGCTGTCTGTCTGTCATGTAGCCTAATGAAGGCTGCTGTCTGTGTCTGTCATGTAGCCTAATGAAGGCTGCTGTCTGTCTGTCTGTCTGTCATGTAGCCTAATGAAGGCTGCTGTCTGTCTGTCATGTAGCCTAATGAAGGCTGCTGTCTGTCTGTCTGTCATGTAGCCTAATGAAGGCTGCTGTCTGTCTGTCATGTAGCCTAATGAAGGCTGCTGTCTGTCTGTCATGTAGCCTAATGAAGGCTGCTGTCTGTCTGTCATGTAGCCTAATGAAGCTGCTGTCTGTCTGTCTGTCATGTAGCCTAATGAAGGCTGCTGTCTGTCTGTCATGTAGCCTAATGAAGGCTGCTGTCTGTCTGTCATGTAGCCTAATGAGGCTGGCTGCTGTCTGTAGCCTCGGTGTCATGTAGCCTAATGAAGGCTGCGGTCTGTCTGTCTGTCATGTAGCCTAATGAAGTCTGCTGTCTGTCTGTCTGTCATGTAGCCTAATGAAGGCTGCTGTCTGTCTGTCATGTAGCCTAATGAAGGCTGCTGTCTGTCTGTCATGTAGCCTAATGAAGGCTGCTGTCTGTCTGTCATGTAGCCTAATGAAGGCTGCTGTCTGTCTGTCTGTCTAGTAATGTAGCCTAATGTCTGTCTGTCATGTGGTCTGTCTGTAGTCTGTCATGTAGCCTAATGAAGGCTGCTGTCTGTCAACTGTTCTCCTGATCACTGCATGACTCTTCTGACAGGCTGATGTGATGTCAGCTGTTCTCATTGCATCACTCATGATGTCAGAGATCTCTAAAGGGATGGGTGGAATCCTCTGTTGATCCTCCAGTCTAGTCTAGTACCTGGTCTGGTGATCATCCTCCAGTCTAGTCTAGTACCTGGTCTGGTGATCATCCAGTCCAGTCTAGTCTAGTACCTGGTCTGGTGATCTCCAGTCTAGTCTAGTGGTCTGGTCTGGTGTCTAGTCTAGTCTAGTACCTGGTCTGGTGATCATCCAGTCTAGTCTAGTACCTGGTCTGGTGATCATCCAGTCATCCAGTCTAGTCCAGTAGTCTAGTACCTGGTCTGGTGATGATCCAGTCTAGTCTAGTACCTGGTCTAGTGACCTCCCAGTCTGGTGATCCTCCAGTCTAGTCTAGTACCTACCTGGTCTGGTGATCATCCAGTCTAGTCTAGTACCTGGTCTGGTGATCATCCAGTCTAGTCTAGTTCTGGTCTGGTGATCATCCAGTCTAGTCTAGTACCTGGTCTGGTGATCCTCCAGTCTAGTCTAGTCTAGTACCTGGTCTGGTGATCATCCAGTCTAGTCTAGTCTAGTACCTGGTCTGGTGATCCTCCAGTCTAGTCTAGTCTAGTACCTGGTCTGGTGATCATCCAGTCTAGTCTAGTACCTGGTCTGGTGATCATCCAGTCTAGTCTAGTACCTGGTCTGGTGATCATCCAGTCTAGTCTAGTACCTGGTCTGGTCCCTCCTCCCTCCCAGCTGTCTGTTCCGTCTCTGAATGAAAAGCCCAGTAGCTCTCCAGGAGAGCCCCCAACAACCCAAAGATCCAGAGCAGATTATCATCCCCAAAAAGATGAAATAGAGACAGAGAAAGAAGAGAGACACAGAGAGAGAGAGGGAGACAGAAAGACAGAGACAGAGACAGTGAGAGAGAGAGAGACAAAGAAAGAGACAGAGAGAGAGAGAGAGAGAGAGAGTCTAGTAGAGAGGAGAGTCTAGTACCTGAGAGAGAGAGACAGAGAGAGAGAGTACCTGGGGGGTGATCATCCAGGAGAGAGTACCTGGTGAGAGAGAGAGAGAGAGAGAGAGAGAGAGAGAGAGAAAGAGAGAGAGAGAGACCCTGGTCTGGTGATCATCCAGAGAGAGAGAGAGAGAGAGAGAGAGAGAGAGACCTGGAGAGAGAGAGAGAGAGAGAGAGAGAGAGAGAGAGAGAGAGGAGAGAGAGATCCAGAGTGGGTGAGAGAGAGAGAGAGAGAGAGAGAGAGAGAGAGAGAGAGAGAAGAGAGAGAGAGAGAGAGAGAGAGAGAGAGAGAGAGAGAGAGAGAGAGAGAGAGAGAGAGAGAGAGAGAGAGAGAGAGAGAGAGAGAGAGAGAGAGGGGAGAGAGAGAGAGACAGAGAGAGAGAGAGAGAGAGAGAGAGAAGAGAGAGAGAGAGAGAGAGAGAGAGAGAGAGAGAGAGAGAGAGAGAGAGAGAGAGAGAAAGAGAGAGAGACAGAGAGAGAGACAGAGAGACAAGAGAGACAGAGAGAGAGAGAGAGAGAGAGAGAGAGAGAGAGAGAGAGAGAGAGAGAGAGAGAGAGAGAGAGGCCCAGGGACAAGTACTAGTCTGTGGCGACCTAAATGCCAGAACTGGACAAGAACCTGACACTCTTAGCACACAGGGGCACAAACACCTACATGGAGGTGACAGCATTCCCGCCCAAATATGCCCCCCTAGACACAACAACTAACAAAAAGGGGTCACAAGTCCTGCAGCTCGGTCGCACGCCGGGTCTGTACATAGTCAATGGTAGGCTTCGAGGGGACTCCTATAATTTCCAGTAGGTACACCTATAGCTCATCTCTTGGCAGTAGTACTGTAGATTACTTTATCACCGACCTCAAACCCAGAGTCTCTTAGAGCGTTCACAGTCAGTCCACTGACACCCCTATCAGATCACAGCAAAAATCAGTCTACTTGAACAGAGCAGTACTCAATCATGAGGCATCAAAGCCAAAGGAACTGCATAATATTAAGAAATGCTATAGATGGAAGGAAAGTAGTGTAGAAACCTACCAAAAAACTATTAGGCAACAACAAATTCAATCCCTTTTAGACAACTTCCTGGACAAAATGTTTCACTGTAATAGTGAAGGTGTAAACTTGGCAGTAGAAAACCTAAACAGTATAACCTCTCAGCTTCCCTATCAAATCTAAAAATGTCAAGCAGACAACATCATATCAACAATGACAAACCCTATCAAAAATCTAAAAAGAAAATTGAGAAACCAACCAAAAACATAGAGACCCAGAAAGAAAACTAAAACAATACAGAAATAACAGTGATAAATGGTTTGATGAAAAATGCAAAAACTTGAAGAGTTATCTATCCCAAAACGGAGAAAGTAAACCACTTCTCCAATCTTTTTTTTGGCCCTATAACAAAGAACAAAGCAAAAACCTATCAAACAACCTTAGAAAACATTAGATTGACTAAACCTGAGCCTACGCCTTCACTATGGTGAATCACTTACATTGAATGCAGAAATACACTAAAAAACAAACCCTCCAACCCAAACATTGACCAGTGAAAACAATGTATGAGTATCCTCAATTAAATGATAAAATATACAGACCACAAATTTTTTACTTAAAATCAACATATCCTCAGTATCGACAATAGACCAGGACTGATATTCATCCACAAAAGTGGAGACAAACACCCCAATAACTACTGTACCAAACAGCAACTTGGTAAAAAACTGCATTATCAAACAAAGGTACAAGTGAAAACAATGTACTGATTTCAAATGTCAAAAGCTTTTGACTCAAATGACCATACAACAGAGGGTATTCACCCTGCACACCCTAATTGACAAACAAACAAACCAAAACAAAGGTAAAGTCTTCTCATGCTTTGTTGATTTCAAAAAAACATCAATTTGGCATGAGGGTCTGCTATAAAATTGATGGAAAGTGGTGTTGGGGGAAAAAATTGACATTATAAAATCCATGTACACAAACAACAAGTGTGGTTAAAATTGGCAAAAAAAAACACACACATTTCTTTCCACAGGGCTGTGGGGTGAGACAGGGAGGCAGCTTGAGCCCCACCCTCTTCAACATATATATCAACGAATTGGCGAGGGCACTAGAACAGTCTGCTGCACCCGGCCTCACCCTACTAGAATCTGAAGTCAAATGTCTACTGTTTGCTGATGATCTGGTGCTTCTGTCACCAACCAAGGAGGGCCTACAGCAGCATCTAGATCTTCTGCACAGATTCTGTCAGACCTGGGCCCTGACAGTAAATCTCATTAAGACAAAAATAATGGTGTTCCAAGAAATGTTCAGTTGCAGTTGTTCAGGACGACAAATACAAATTCCATCTAGACACCGTTGCCCTAGAGCACACAACAAACGATACCTACCTCGGCCTAAACATCAGTGCCACAGGTAACTTCCACAAAGCTGTGAACGATCTGAGAGACAAGGCAAGAAGGGCCTTCTATGCCATCAAAAGGAACATAAAATTCATCATACCAATTAGGATCTGGCTAAAAATACTTGAATCAGTTATAGAACCCATTGCCCTTTATGGTTGTGAGGTCTGGGGTCCGCTCACCAACCAAGAATTCACAAAATGGGACAAACACCAAATTGAGACTCTGCATGCAGAATTCTGCAAAAACATCCTCAGTGTACAACGTAAAACACCAAATAATGCATGCAGAGCAGAATTAGGGCGATACCCGCTAATTATCAAAATCCAGAAAAGAGCCTTTCAATTCTACAACACCTAAAAGGAAGCGTTTCCCAAACCTTCCATAACAAAGCCATCACCTACAGAGAGATGAACCTGGAGAAGAGTCCCCTAAGCAAGCTGGTCCTGGGGCTCTGTTCACAAACACAAACAGACCCCACAGAGCCCCAGGACAGCAACACAATTAGACCCAACCAAATCATGAGAAAACAAAAAGAGAATTACTTGATACATTGGAAAGATTTAACCAAAAAACTGAGCAAACTAGAATGCTATTTGGCCCTAAACAGAGAGTACACAGTGGCAGAATACCTGACCACCATAACTGATCCAAAATTAAGAAAGCTTTGACTATGTACAGACTCAGTGAGCATAGCCTTGCTATTGAGAAAGGTCGCTGTAGGCAGACCTGGCTCTCAAGAGAAGACAGGCTATGTGCACACTGCCCACAAAATGAAGTGGAAACTGAGCTGCACTTCCTAACCTCCTCCCAAATGTATGACCATATTAGAGACACATATTTCCCTCAGATTACACAGACCCACAAAGAATTCGAAAACAAATCCAACTTTGTGCCATCAGAGCAGCAAGATTTGTGACCTGTTGCCACAAGAAAGGGGCAACCAGAGAAGAACAAACACCATTGTAAATACAACCCATATTTATGTTGATTTATTTTGTACTTTAACTATTTGCACATCGTTACAACACTGTATATAGACATAATATGACATTTGAAATGTCTTTATTATTTTGGAACTTTTGTGAGTGTAATGTTTACTGTTAATATTTTATTGTTTATTTCACTTTTGTTTATTATCTATTTCACTTGCTTTGGCAATGTTAACATACGTTTCCCATGCCAATAAAGCCCATTTAATTGAATTGAGAGAGAAGTAGACATTTTTGTTTACCTCATAGACATCTCCTGTCATGTTCATGGGCATCCCCGTGGCAACTACATATCCAAGGATGCCCTTCACCAGCTCCAGGTGGGCGTGGTTGCTGGAAGACTCCTCCTTCACGCAGCCCGGCCCCCCCGTCAGGGCAACCACCTGGACCAATCCCCTACATCCATCCTGGTCCTGGTGGGACAACAGAAAGAATCCTACCAATCAATCAATGTCAATCAATCAATATGTCAATCAACCAACCAATCAATGAATCAACCAACCAATCAAGCCAATCAACCAGCCAATCACCCAATCAACCAGCCAATCAATGAATCAACCAACCAATCAAGCCAATCAACCAGCCAATCAACCAATCAACCAGCCAATCAACCAATCAACCAGCCAATCAATGAATCAACCAACCAATCAACCAATCAATCAACCAGCCAATCAATCAATCAATCAATCAATCAATCAATCAATCAATCAATCAATCAATCAATCAATCAATCAATCTATCTATCTATCTATCTCTCTATCTCTCTATCTATCTATCTATCTATCTATCTATCAACCAGCCAACAGTAACTAGCTAACAGCAGAAGTACCTGTCTGAGCAGAGACAGAGAGCAGCGTTCTGCCCTATCTATCTCTAAAGCTATGTATCTATCAGAGCTCCGCCATCTATCTATCTCTCCCAGAGCCTCCAGCCAGTATCTCATCATCCAGTCACTAGCCCTCTCTATCTCACCTCTATCTATCCTCTATCTAGCTATCTATCTAGCTATGAAGAGCTATCTAGCGGGGGGAGTGGGGACAGCGGAGGGGAGCGAGATCTAACTATCTATCTATCTATATCTAGTATCTATCTAAACTATCTATCTATCTATCTATCTAGGGGGTCACTCTATCGGGGGGTGGAGAGGGTCTATCTGGTGATCTATCTATCTTGGGACAAGGATCTATCTATCGGAGGTGGAGATCTATCTAGGGGCTATCTCCCGGCCGCTATCTAGGAGCATGCTAGAGCTATCGGAGACCTGCTGGGCCCTCTGGAGGTCTGGGGAGAGGTTACCGTCTCCACGAACCAGCTTCCCACCATCTCCCTGACACACACACACACACAAACACAGGACAAGTCTTAAATAACACCCTATTCCCTATATCAGTGTTTCTTAATGCTAAGCACTATCTATCGATTCCATCTATCAATCTCATCATCAAACCTTTCATTAGTGGAATCAGGTGTGTAGTGCTAAAGCAAAAACTCTAATATAGATGAAGAAACACTGCCCTATATAGAGTACTATTTGGACCATCTATCTATCTATATAGTGAACTATTTGGACCAGGATGAAGAAACACTGCCCCTATATAGAGTCTATTTGGACCTAGAAACACTGCCCTATCTAGTGAACTATCTGGACCAGGATGAAGAAACACTGCCCTATCTATCTATGAACTATTTCAGGATGAAGAAACACTGCCCTATATAGTGCACTATTTGGACCAGGATGAAGAAACACTGCCCTATAAATGCACTATTTTGACCAGGATGAAGAAACATGCCCTATATATACTATTTGGACCAGGATGAAAAAACAATGCCCTATATAGTGCACTATTTGGACCAGGATATCTAACACTGCCCTATATCTATCTATCTGGACCAGGATGAAGAAAACACTGCCCTATATAGTGCACTATTTGGACCAGGAGGATGAAGAAACACTGCCCTATATAGTGCACTATTTTGACCAGGATGAAGAAAACACTGCCCTATATAGAGTACTATTGGACCAGGATGAAGAAAACACTGCCCTATATAGTGCACTATTTTGACCATGACCAGGATGTAGAAACACTCTGCCTGATATATAGTGAACTATTTTGACCAGGATGAAGAAACACTGCCCTATATAGTGTACTATTTTGACCAGGATGTAGAAACACTGCCCTATATAGTGCACTATTTGGACCAGGATGAAGAAACACTGCCCTATATAGTGCACTATTTTGACCAGGATGAAGAAACACTGCCCTATATAGAGTACTATTTGGACCAGGATGAAGAAACACTGCCCTATATAGTGCACTATTTGGACCAGGATGAAGAAACACTGCCCTATATAGTGTACTATTTGGACCAGGATGAAGAAACACTGCCCTATATAGTGCACTATATTGGACCAGGATGGAAGAAAACACTGCCCTATATAGTGCACTATTTTGACCAGGATGAAGAAACACTGCCCTATATAGAGTACTATTTGGACCAGGATGAAGAAACACTGCCCTATATAGTGCACTATTTTGACCAGGACCAGGATGTAGAAACACTGCCCTATATAGTGAACTATTTGGACCAGGATGAAGAAACACTGCCCTATATAGTGTACTATTTGACCAGGATGTAGAAACACTGCCCTATATAGTGCACTATTTGGACCAGGATGAAGAAACACTGCCCTATATAGTGCACTATTTTGACCAGGATGAAGAAACACTGCCCTATATAGAGTACTATTTGGACCAGGATGAAGAAACACTGCCCTATATAGTGCACTATTTGGACCAGGATGAAGAAACACTGCCCTATATAGTGTACTATTTGGACCAGGATGAAGAAACACTGCCCTATATAGTTCACTATTTGGACCAGGATGAAGAAACACTGCCCTATATAGTGCACTATTTTGACCAGGATGAAGAAACACTGCCCTATATAGAGTACTATTTGGACCAGGATGAAGAAACACTGCCCTATATAGTGCACTATTTTGACCAGGACCAGGATGTAGAAACACTGCCCTATATAGTGAACTATTTGGACCAGGATGAAGAAACACTGCCCTATATAGTGTACTATTTTGACCAGGATGTAGAAACACTGCCCTATATAGTGCACTATTTGGACCAGGATGAAGAAACACTGCCCTATATAGTGAACTATTTGGACCAGGATGAAGAAACACTGCCCTATATAGAGTACTATTTGGACCAGGATGAAGAAACACTGCCCTATATAGTGCACTATTTGGACCAGGATGAAGAAACACTGCCCTATATAGTGTACTATTTGGACCAGGATGAAGAAACACTACCCTATATAGTTCACTATTTGGACCAGGATGAAGAAACAATGCCCTATATAGTGCACTATTTTGACCAGGATGAAGAAACACTGCCCTATATAGAGTACTATTTAGACCAGGATGAAGAAACACTGCCCTATATAGTGCACTATTTTGACCAGGACCAGGATGTAGAAACACTGCCCTATATAGAGTACTATTTGGACCAGGATGAAGAAACACTGCCCTATATAGTGCACTATTTGGACCAGGATGAAGAAACACTGCCCTATATAGTGTACTATTTGGACCAGGATGAAGAAACACTGCCCTATATAGTTCACTATTTGGACCAGGATGAAGAAACACTGCCCTATATAGTGCACTATTTTGACCAGGATGAAGAAACACTGCCCTATATAGAGTACTATTTGGACCAGGATGAAGAAACACTGCCCTATATAGTGCACTATTTTGACCAGGACCAGGATGTAGAGAAACACTGCCCTATATAGTGAACTATTTGGACCAGGATGAAGAAACACTGCCCTATATAGTGTACTATTTTGACCAGGATGTAGAAAACACTGCCCCTATATAGTGCACTATTTGGACCAGGATGAAGAAACACTGCCCTATATAGTGAACTATTTGGACCAGGATGAAGAAACACTGCCCTATATAGAGTACTATTTGGACCAGGATGAAGAAACACTGCCCTATATAGTGCACTATTTGGACCAGGATGAAGAAACACTGCCCTATATAGTGTACTATTTGGACCAGGATGAAGAAACACTACCCTATATAGTTCACTATTTGGACCAGGATGAAGAAACAATGCCCTATATAGTGCACTATTTTGACCAGGATGAAGAAACACTGCCCTATATAGAGTACTATTTAGACCAGGATGAAGAAACACTGCCCTATATAGTGCACTATTTTGACCAGGACCAGGATGTAGAAACACTGCCCTATATAGTGAACTATTTGGACCAGGATGAAGAATCACTGCCCTATATAGTGTACTATTTGGACCAGGATGAAGAAACACTGCCCTATATAGTGTACTATTTGGACCAGGATGAGATGTAGAAATACTGCCCTATATAGTGTACTATTTTGACCAGGATGAAGAAACACTGCCCTATATAGTGTACTATTTTGACCAGGATGAAGAAACACTGCCCTATATAGTGTACTATTTTGACCAGGATGTAGAAACACTGCCCTATATAGTGTACTATTTTGACCAGGATGAAGAAACACTGCCCTATATAGTGAACTATTTGGACCAGGATGAAGAAACACTGCCCTATTTAGTGAACTATTTGGACCAGGATGAAGAAACACTGCCCTATATAGTGTACTATTTTGACCAGGATGTAGAAACACTGCCCTATATAGTGTACTATTTGGACCAGGATGAAGAATCACTGCCCTATATAGTGTACTATTTTGACCAGGATGAAGAAACACTGCCCTATATAGTGTACTATTTTGACCAGGATGAAGAAACACTGCCCTATATAGTGTACTATTTTGACCAGGATGTAGAATCACTGCCCTATATAGTGTACTATTTTGACCAGGATGAAGAAACACATAGTGTACTATTTTGACCAGGATGTAGAAACACTGCCCTATATAGTGTACTATTTTGACCAGGATGAAGAAACACATAGTGTACTATTTTGACCAGGATGAAGAAACACTGCCCTATATAGTGTACTATTTTGACCAGGATGAAGAAACACTGCCCTATATAGTGTACTATTTTGACCAGGATGAAGAAACACTGCCCTATATAGTGTACTATTTGGACCAGGATGTAGAAACACTGCCCTATATAGTGAACTATTTGGACCAGGATGAAGAAACACATAGTGTACTATTTTGACCAGGATGAAGAAACACATAGTGTACTATTTTGACCAGGATGTAGAAACACTGCCCTATATAGTGTACTATTTTGACCAGGATGACATAGTGTACTATTTTGACCAGGATGAAGAAACACATGTGTACTATACCAGGATGAAGAAACACACATAGTGTACTATTTTGACCAGGATGAAGAAACACTGCCCTATATAGTGTACTATTTTGACCAGGATGAAGAAACACATAGTGTACTATTTTGACCAGGATGAAGAAACACATAGTGTACTATTTTGACCAGGATGAAGAAACACTGCCCTATATAGTGAACTATTTTGACCAGGATGAAGAAACACATAGTGTACTATTTTGACCAGGATGTAGAAACACTGCCCTATATAGTGTACTATTTTGACCAGGATGAAGAAACACATAGTGTACTATTTTGACCAGGATGTAGAAACACTGCCCTATATAGTGCACTATTTTGACCAGGATGAAGAATCACTGCCCTATATAGTGTACTATTTTGACCAGGATGAAGAAACACTTTCCTATATAGTGTACTATTTTGACCAGGATGAAGAAACACTGCCCTATATAGTGTACTATTTTGACCAGGATGAAGAATCACTGCCCTATATAGTGTACTATTTTGACCAGGACCAGATGAAGAAACACTGCCCTATATAGTGAACTATTTTGACCAGGATGAAGAAACACATAGTGTACTATTTGGACCAGGATGAAGAAACACTGCCCTATATAGTGTACTATTTTGACCAGGATGAGATGAAGAAACACTGCCCTATATAGTGTACTATTTGGACCAGGATGTAGAAACACTGCCCTATATAGTGTACTATTTTGACCAGGATGTAGAAACACTGCCCTATATAGTGCACTATTTTTTGACCAGGATGAAGAAACACTGCCCTATATAGTGAACTATTTGGACCAGGATGAAGAAACACTGCCCTATATAGTGTACTATTTTGACCAGGAGGATGAAGAAACACTGCCCTATATAGTGCACTATTTGGACCAGGATGAATGAAGAAACACTGCCCTATATAGTGCACTATTTTGACCAGGAGGATGAAGAAACACTGCCCTATATAGAGTACTATTTGGACCAGGATGAAGAAACACTGCCCTATATAGTGCACTATTTGGACCAGGATGAAGAAACACTGCCCTATATAGTGTACTATTTGGACCAGGATGAAGAAACACTGCCCTATATAGTGTACTATTTGGACCAGGATGAAGAAACACTGCCCTATATAGTGCACTATTTTGACCAGGATGAAGAAACACTGCCCTATATAGAGTACTATTTGGACCAGGATGAAGAAACACTGCCCTATATATTGCACTTATTTGAGCAGGACCAGGATGTAGAAACACTGCCCTATATAGTGAACTATTTGGACCAGGATGAAGAATCACTGCCCTATATAGTGTACTATTTTGACCAGGATGAAGAAGAAACACTGCCCTATATAGTGAACTATTTTGACCAGGATGAAGAAACACATAGTGTACTATTTGGACCAGGATGAAGAAACACTGCCCTATATAGTGTACTATTTTGACCAGGATGAGATGAAGAAACACTGCCCTATATAGTGTACTATTTGGACCAGGATGTAGAAACACTGCCCTATATAGTGTACTATTTGGACCAGGATGTAGAAACACTGCCCTATATAGTGTACTATTTTGACCAGGATGAAGAAACACTGCCCTATATAGTGCACTATTTGGACCAGGATGTAGAAACACTGCCCTATATAGTGTACTATTTTGACCAGGACCAGGATGAAGAAACACACTTTCTACATCCCATTATGTTCTTACCTGGACGAGTGATCATCCAGCCAAACCTCCACCCTGTCGCTGTCCACTCCGCTCCCAAACCCCCATCGACGCGTCTTGGTCCGAGGGCTCCACAGCGGCGAGAAAAACCATCCGGCACTGGTCACCGCAGGCCTTTCCTCCCCGCCCGGGCAGGGAGAGTTAGAAGGAGAGGAGGGGTCGGGAGTCGCTCCATCCGAGGCCATCGGCTCCTGCAGCGGTTCGGACTGGAGGCAGGGCATACCGTCCGACAAGTAGCTCGAAAACAGGTCCCTAAACTCAGTTTGAGCGACGGGAGGACACCTCCATTAACAGACCCATCGGAACCAGAGACGGAGAAATGTGGAGCAGGATCTCTGTAGCCTATAGAGTAGAGAGAGAGAGGCAGAGACCGTCACCACTATCAGAGCTCACCCTGTTAGGCTATCAGCTGTTGGATAAACCCAGAGGGAGCTGTATATTTAGCTAAACCTAATCCTGTTGCCCTTGATCTAAAGCCGCGAGCTGGCGTCGCCCAGGTGTTTTATTCGGTAGGAACATTCAAGGAACGGATTAGCGGCTGATTTGGATGCTGGGACTATTATGGACACTGAACCCAGGGTTCCCCGAGCCGGGCTTGGAATCCCTCCCCGCGGGCCCTCCCTCTCCCCCTCCCTCCCCACGCTGGCCCTCCCCTCCTCCTCTCCCTCCCTCTCTTCTCTCCATACAGTTAGACACCTCCCCACGCTGATTTAATTAATAGTAGAACAGTGTTTGAGAGAGAGAGAGAGAGAGAGAGAGAGAGAGAGAGAGAGAGAGAGAGAGAGAGAGAGAGAGAGAGAGAGAGAGAGAGAGAGAGAGAGAGAGAGAGAGAGAGAGAGAGAGAGAGAGAGAGAGAGAGAGAGAGAGAGAGAGAGAGAGAGAGAGAGAGAGTCTCATTTGAAATGTCTTTATTCTTTTGAAACTTCTGAGTGTAATGTTTACTGTTAATATTTATTGTTTATTTCACTTTTGTTTACTATCTACTTCACTTGCTTTGGCAATGTTAACACACGTTTCCCATGCCAATAAAGCCCTTAAATTGAATTGAATTGAGAGAGAGAGAGAGAGAGAGATGGGAGAGAGAGAGAGAGAGAGAGAGAGAGAGAGAGAGAGAGAGAGAGAGAGAGAGAGAGAGAGAGAGAGAGAGAGAGAGAGAGAGAGAGAGAGAGAGAGAGAGAGAGAGAGAGAGAGAGAGAGAGAGAGAGAGAGAGAGAGAGAGAGAGAGAGAGAGGACAATATCAAGGGATGGAAGTTACAGTTGATTTGAACCTTTATCTGTTCTTTGATCAACACTCCTAGTGGCCAATAATTAGTAGTACATCTTAAATCGCCCTCTAGTGGCAAATAATCAGCATTACGTCCCAAATCACCCTTTTTCCTCAGACAGGTTTGTGAAATTAGAAATATGTATTATCTTGTCAGCCAATCAAAGGCTCAGACTTCTCTGGGTAGAAAACGTAATTTCCCAGAATGCTGCTGTTGAGGATCGCAGCGTCAGAAGAGCAGCACAGCAGCTTCAGTGATGTCATTGGATGAGCTCCAGCCTGTATTGGTCCCGTAGCGGCTTCATTGATCTCCTTGGATGAGCTCCAGCCTACGTTGGTCCTGGTTGACGTAGATCATGTTGGTGATGTCCTTAGTTCCCAGGTCATACTCCTCTGGGATAGAAGGTCCCTGGTTGACGTAGATCATGTTGGTGGTGTCCTTAGTTCTCAGGTCATACTCCTCTGGGATAGAAGGTCCCTGGTTGACGTAGATCATGTTGGTGGTGTCCTTAGTTCCCAGGTCATACTCCTCTGGGATAAAAGGTCCCTGGTTGACGTAGATCATGGGAAATGTCCCTTAGTTCTCAGGTCATACTCCTCTGGGATAAAAGGTCCGTGGTTGACGACATGGGAAATGTCATAGTGTGTGTGTGTGTGTGTGTGTGTGTGTACTGTACCTTAAACAGTCAGTGGAGGTTTCCTCTATACTGGGGTGGGAACTTGGCTTCAGTGTGCTAGAGGAGGACAGCGTTATTCCTCCTGGTACGGCAAATAGTCTGGGCAGCCATTTGATTAGATGTTCAGGAGTCTTACGGCTTGGGGGTGGAAGCTGTTTAGAAGCCTCTTGGACCTAGACTTTGTTATGTTATCAAATGTACATGGACGCATCTGAAATGGCAGTCTTGTTGTGGTAAGGTTTTGGTCCAGCATTGACACGGTTTGTTGTGGTAAGGTTTTGGTCCAGCATTGAAGCAGTCTTGTTGTGGTAGGTTTTGTCCGGCATTGACACGGTTTGTTGTGGTAAGGTTTTGGTCCAGTATTGACACGGTTTGTTGTGGTAAGTTTTGGTCCAGCATTGAAGCATTCTTGTTGTGGTAGGGTTTTGGTCCGGCATTGACACGGTTTGTTGTGGTAAGTTTTGGTCCAGCATTGAAGCATTCTTGTTGTGGTAGGGTTTTGGTCCGGCATTGACACGGTTTGTTGTGGTAAGGTTTTGGTCCAGCATTGAAGCAGTCTTGTTGTGGTAGGGTTTTGGTCCAGCATTGAAGCGTTCTTGTTGTGGTAGGGTTTTGGTCCAGCATTAAAGTGGTCTTATTGTGGTAGGGTTTTGGTACAGCATTGAAGCGGTCTTGTTGTGGTAGGGTTTTAGGTAACACTTCATTTTAAGGAGTCCTTATAGTACAATTACGTATTGTAATTAATTGTAATAACTCATAGTTACACTGTAATAACAACATGTAACTGGTGGTAATTGCAGTGTGTAGTCTCCCGAGTGGCGCAGTGGTCTAAGGCACTGCATCGCAGTGCTAGCTGTGCCACTAGAGATCCTGGTTCAAATCCAGACTCTGTCGTAGCAGGCCGCGACCGGGAGACCCATGGGGCGGCGCACAATTAGCCAGCGTCGTCCAGGGGTAGGGGAGGGGAGGGAATGGCCGGCAGGGATGTAGCTCAGTTGGTAGAGCATGGCGTTTGCAACGCCAGGGTTGTGGGTTCGATTCCCACGGGAGGGGCCAGTATGAAAACGTATGCACTCACTAAAACTGTAAGTCGCTCAGGATAAGAGCGTCTGCTAAATGACTAAAATGTAAATGTAATTACAGAGGTGTAACAACGAACGCTTGTCACAAATGGACAAGTTTCCGATAGCATCCCAACGCACCATATTGGTCAGTGCTATCCGGGTTCCTTGGTACGACCTTACCCTAAACCCTAACCCTTACCTAACCCCTTAACCCTTAACTTAACCATTTTAAATGTCAACTTCAATGGAGGTAGGGACGTCCCAAGAATCCCGGATAGCCACGTGTTAGCTAACCGCCCACCTCATTGACATAACTCTGCAATAAACGGCTCTGGAGTGTGATGGCAAAAACAGGTCCACAAACAGTTCACATAAAAAAATACTTTCAATTGTTTATTCATTTAAATGGTGCATTTGACAAACGGGTCAATTACTTTAACCATCAATGAAAACATTTTTAGACACATTAATAAACAGTTATGTTTAAAATTATTCGTGCCAAATTATAAGCCTATTGCGTTTGGTTGAATAATGGTTTAATAAATGCACTTAAAATAGTCAGAAGGCAAAACTCTTATTCCATCATGTAACTTTGCAAGGGTTTCACTGTTGAGGAACATTCTCACTTTTGGATAGGATGCATTGGAGCAATTATTTATTTATCCCAGGAATGAAGGCATCAGGTCAAGATCTGCCCATCTATGCCATCTGCCCATCACACTCGATTTATGATCAGTGTGCAAAGAACGGGGTCGAAAAGGTCAGTGCGGAAAAAAAATCCCAGACATGAAAGATTGCCGTGACACAAACAGGATGCTGTAGGTCAAAACGTCAACACAGTTTTTAAGCATCAATCGTTGAGTCCATCCTCCCCTCCTCCATCACAGTCTGGTTTGGGTCTCACCGTCTGCCCCGCTGCAGTGTCCCGGTCTGCAGAGAAGGTCATCGGCTGCCACCTGCCCTCCATCGTGGTCCTGCATAGACTCCAGGACAAGGAAGCGTGCAGGAAAGATCTTCGCCGACCCCTCCCACCCCGGTCATCCCCTCCTCTGGCAGGCGGTTCAGGTCACTCACGACCAAAACCTCCCGCCACCTGAACAGTTTCTACCCCAGGGCTGTGGCCCTCACCAACCGGCCCATAGAGACTAAAGGACTATACACTCTATGCTGCACAATGCATCAAGCCATCTCTGAACTGTACACTACCATCTGGCCCATAGATAGACTACTGATACTATACACTCTACGATATCAACACCACATCAACCATACCCTCTGAACTGTACACTAAATAACTGCACTGTACTGCATTACACTCTGTCATCTCTCTGCATTATACCGACTGTATATTCATACTGTATATGTATACCCACTGTATATCAACCATATACCCACTGTATATCAACCATATACCCACTGTATATCAACCGTATACCCACTGTATATCAACCGTATACCCACTGTATATCAACCGTATACCCACTGTATATCAACCGTATACCCACTGTATATCAACCGTATACCCACTGTATATCAACCGTATACCCACTGTATATCAACCGTATACCCACTGTATATTTGTATATCTGCCAATTCTCTTATAGCTCTGTGATCACGCTACCTAGTTGTATTACACTGAGTGTACAAAACATTAAGAACACCTGCTCTTTCCTTGACATAGACTGACCAGGTGAATCCAGGTGAAAGCTATGATCCCTTATTGATGTCACTTGTTAAATCCACTTCAAATCAGTGTAGATGAAGGGGAGGAGACAGGTTAAAGAAGGATTTTTAAGCCTTGAGACGATTGAGACATGGATTGTGTATGTGTGCCATTCAGAGGGTGAATGGGCAAGACAAAACATTTAAGTGCCTTTGAACGGGGTATGGTAGTAGGTGCCAGGCGCACCGGTTTGAGTGTGTCAAGAACTACAACGTTGATGGGTTTTTCGCGCTCAACAGTTTCCCGTGTGTATCAAGAATGGTCCACCACCCAAAGGACATCCAGCCAACTTGACACAACTGTGTGAAAAGCATTGGAGTCAACATGGGCCAGCATCCCTGTGGAACACTTTCGACACCTTGTAGAGTCCATGCCATGACAAATTGAGGCTCCTCCCCCTCTCTCTCTCCCTCCCTCCCTCGCTCCTTCTCTCCTCCCCTCTCTCTCTCTCCCTCCCTCCCTCGCTCCTTCTCTCCTCCCCCTCTCTCTGTCCCTCCCCCCTCTCCTCTGTCAAGTTGCCTTGCCGATGATGAGGATACTCATGAGGAAGACCATGATGAAAAATATCCACATGAAGAACCGGTCCATCACCTTGGCAACCTTCTTCCACTCCGCCCCTTTAGCACAAGTCGCCCGTTGCTCCCGGAAACAGTTGGCGATGTATTGGATGTTATACACCACCTAGAAGAGAGGGATGGGGAGGGAGGGAGAGAGGGAGGGAGGGAGGAGAGAGAGAGAGAGAGATGCTGAGGAGAGAGTTGGAGAGAGAGAGAGGATGAGGAGACCACCTAGAGGGAGAGAGAGGGATGGGGAGGGGGAGGGAGGAGAGGGAGGGAGGGAGGGAGGGAGGGAGGGAGGGAGGGATGAGAAACAGTTAGAAATGTATTGGATGTTATACACCACCTAGAAGAGAGGGATGGGGAGGGGAGAGAGAGGAGAGGGAGAGAGAGAGAGAGGGGAGGGAGACGGAGATAGGGAGAGAGATAGAGAGAGGGGAGGGAGATGGAGATAGGGAGAGAGAGAGGGGGAGAGAGAGGGGGAGAGAGAGGGGAGGGAGACGGAGAGAGGGAGAGAGAGAGAGAGAGAGAGAGGGGAGGGAGATGGAGAGAGGGAGAGAGAGAGAGAGAGAGAGAGAGGGGAGGGAGAGGGAGAGAGGGGAGAGAGAGAGAGAGAGAGGGGAGGGAGATGGAGTGAGGGAGACAGAGAGAGAGAGGGAGGGGAGAGAGGAGAGAGAGAGAGAGAGGGGAGGGAGACAGAGAGAGAGGATGCACAACTTGGTCAACCTGACCGTGTGATCCAGGGGGCATTAGTCACCTGTTTGTGGTGTGGGTAGGAGCAGGAGCAGGCGCAGGCCGGGGCCGAGGCTGGGCTGAGGTGCTTCTCCTTGGGGTAAGGCAGCGGTTCCTTCAGCCCACCGTTCTGGAGGTTCCCTGGAGGGGGGGCCTGATAGTCCAGCTCCTCTCTCCCGATGTGGTGGTACCGTCTCTTGGACTCCCTCTTCTCCTCGCCCTCTTCCCCCTTGGAGGTCTGGCTCGGGTTGCTGTGGTGGTTCTGGTTACTATGGTTGCTGTAATGATTGTCGTGGTGACCGCCATTGGCGTAGCGATGGTTGTCGAGGTGATTTTGATGGGTGCTGTGGTGGATTTGGTTTTGGAGGTGCCCATTTCCATACTGGTACGGATTGAGGTGATGGTAGTCGTCTTGGCAACAGCTGTCATGGTAGAGGTCGTCATGGTAATGGTTCCGTGCCAGGGCGGAGTTGCCCGACATTGGTTCCTCGCTGTAGAGAGGTGTTCTCTCACTCTCTGGTGTGGTGCAGTTCTCCCCCACCTCGTACACAAACAGGATCTTAGACATGTAGTCAATGATGAGCACCTGGGAACACACGTACACACACAGTGACACAGAGCTCCAGACTTTGGCCGAGTGAGGAACAGGCTTGGCCTACCTTGGCCCAGTGAGGAACAGGCTTGGACTACCTTGGCCCAGTGAGGAACAGGCTTGGACTACCTTGGCCCAGTGAGGAACAGGCTTAGTCTACCTTGGCCCAGTGAGGAACAGGCTTAGTCTACCTTGGCCCAGTAGAGAACAGGCTTGGACTACCTTGGCCCAGTGAGGAACAGGCTTAGTCTACCTTGGCCCAGTGAGGAACAGGCTTAGTCTACCTTGGCCCAGTGAGGAACAGGCTTAGTCTACCTTGGCCCAGTAGAGAACAGGCTTGGACTACCTTGGCCCAGTGAGGAACAGGCTTAGTCTACCTTGGCCCAGTGAGGAACAGGCTTAGTCTACCTTGGCCCAGTGAGGAACAGGCTTAGTCTACCTTGGCCCAGTGAGGAACAGGCTTAGTCTACCTTGGCCCAGTGAGGAACAGGCTTGGCCTACCTTGGCCCAGTGAGGAACAGGCTTGGCCTACCTTGGCCCAGTGAGGAACAGGCTTGGCCTACCTTGGCCCAGTGAGGAACAGGCTTGGCCTACCTTGGCCCAGTGAGGAACAGGCTTGGCCTACCTTGGCCCAGTGAGGAACAGGCTTAGTCTACCTTGGCCCAGTGAGGAACAGGCTTAGTCTACCTTGGCCCAGTGAGGAACAGGCTTGGCCTACCTTGGCCCAGTGAGGAACAGGCTTGGCCTACCTTGGCCCAGTGAGGAACATGCTTAGTCTACCTTGGCCCAGTGAGGAACAGGCTTAGTCTACCTTGGCCCAGTAAGGAACAGGTTTGGCCTACCTTGGCCCAGTGAGGAACATGCTTAGTCTACCTTGGCCCAGTGAGGAACAGGCTTGGCCTACCTTGGCCCAGTGAGGAACAGGCTTAGTCTACCTTGGCCCAGTGAGGAACAGGCTTGGCCTACCTTGGCCCAGTGAGGAACAGGTTTGGCCTCTGCACCACAGAAATGGATGTTCATGATGAAGATGGTCAGAGATGTAGAGGCCGTGATCATCGTCATCGTCGCTATGTAGTACTTCCCTGGAACACACACACACACACACACACACACACACACACACACACCACACACACACACACCACACACACACGCCACACACACACACACGCCACACACACACACACATACGCCACACACACCACACACATGCCACACACACACACACACACACACACACACACACACACACCACACACACACACGCCACACACACACCACACACACGTCACACACACACACACACACACACACACACACACACACACACACACACACACACACACACGCCACACAAACACGCCACACACACACACACACACACACGCCACACACACACACACACACACACACACACCACACGATGTGGTTAGTATATGTAGCGGGAACGGGCTTCTGAATACTGTCATACAGGGAAACACACTCCCCCTCCCACACCATGTAGGAGCATGAGAGGAGAGGAGGTGTTACATGCACATTTCATTCAGAAAGGATTCAGACATTTTGTTACGGTACAGCCTTATTCTAAAATTGATTCAATTGTTTTTTTCCCCCCTCATCAATCTACACACAATACCCCATAATGACAAAGCAGAAACAGGTTTTTAGAAATGTATAAAAATAAATAACAAACGGAAATATCACGTTTACATAAGTATTCAGACCATTTACTCAGTACTTTGTTGAAGCACCTTTGGCAGCGATTACAGCCTCGAGTCTTCTTGGGTATGACGCTACAAGCTTGGCACACCTGTATTTGGGGAGTTTCTCCCATTCTTCTCTGCAGATCCTCTCAAGCTCTGTCAGGTTGGATGGGGAGCGTCGCTCCACAGCTATTTTCAGGTCTCTCCAGAGACGTTAGATCGGGTTCAAGTCTGGGCTCTGGCTGGGCCACTCAAGGACATTCAGAGACTTGCCCTGAAGCCACTCCTGTGTTGTCTTGGCTGTGTGCTTAGGGTCGTTGTCCTGTTGGAAGGTGAACCTTCGCCCCAGTCTGAGGTCCTGAGCGCTCTGGAGCAGGTTTTCATCAAGGATCTCTCTGTATTTTGCTCCGTTCATCTTTCCCTCGATCCTGACTAGTCTCCCAGTCCCTGCTGCTGAAAAACATCCCCACAGCATGATGCTGCCACCACCATGCTTCACCGTAGGGATGGTGCCAGGCTTCCTCCAGACGTGACGCTTGGCATTCAGGCCAAAGAGTTCAATCTTCGTTTCATCAGACCAGAGAATCTTGTTTCTCATGGTCTGAGAGTCCTTTAGGTGCCTTTTGGCAAACTCCAAGCGGGCTGTCATGTGCCTTTTACTGAGGAGTGGCTTCCGTCTGGCCACTCTACCATAAAGGCCTGATTGGTGGAGTGCTGCAGAGATGGTTGTCCTTCTGGAAGGTTCTCCCATCTCCATAGAGGAACTCTCAAGCTCTGTCAGTGACCATCGGGTTCTTGGTCACCTCCCTGACCAAGGCCCTTCTCCCCCGATTGCTCAGTTTGGCCAGGCGGCCAGCTCTAGGAAAAGTCTTGGTGGTTCCAAACTTCTTCCATTTAAGCATGATGGAGGCCACTGTGTTCTTGGAGACCTTCAATGCTGCAGAAATGTTTTTGTACCCTTCCCCAGATATGTGCCTTGACACAATCCTGTCTCTGAGCTCTACGGACAATTCCTTCAACCTCATGGCTTGGTTTTTGCTCTGACATGCACTGTCATCTGTGGGACCTTTTATATAGACAGGTGTGTGCCTTTCCAAATCATGTCCAATCAATTGAATTTACCACAGGTGGACTCCAATCAAGTTGTAGAAACATCTCAAGGATGATCAATGGAAACAGGATGCACCTGAGCTCAATTTCGAGTCTCATAGCAAAGAGTTTGAATACTTATGTAAATAAGGTATTTCCGTTTTTTATACATTTCGAAAAACCTGTTTTCGCTTTGTCATTATGGGGGTATTATGATTTTAGCCATTTTAGAATAAGGCTGTAAGCGAGGTGAAGGGGTCTGAATACTTTCCGAATGCACTGTATGAACCACAGGAGGCTGGTGAGGGGAGGACGGCTCATAATAAGGGCTGGAATGGATCAATGGAACGGCATCAACCACATGGAAACCAAATCAAATCAAATGGATTTATAAAGCCCTTTTTACATCAGCAGATGTCACAAAGTGCTATACAGAAACCCAGCCTAAGACCCCAAACAGCAAGCAATGCAGATATAGAAGCACGGTGGCTAGGAAAAACTCCCTAGAAAGGCAGAAACCTAGGAAGAAACCTAGAGAGGAACCAGGCTCTGAGGGGTGGCCAGTCCTCTACTGGCTGTACTGGGTAGAGAGGAACCAGGCTCTGAGGGGTGGCCAGTCCTCTACTGGCTGTACTGGGTAGAGAGGAACCAGGCTCTGAGGGGTGGCCAGTCCTCTACTGGCTGTACTGGGTAGAGAGGAACCAGGCTCTGAGGGGTGACCAGTCCTCTACTGGCTGTACTGGGTAGAGGGGAACCAGGCTCTGAGGGGTGGCCAGTCCTCTACTGGCTGTACTGGGTAGAGAGGAACCAGGCTCTGAGGGGTGGCCAGTCCTCTACTGGCTGTACTGGGTAGAGAGGAACCAGGCTCTGAGGGGTGGCCAGTCCTCTACTGGCTGTACTGGGTAGAGAGGAACCAGGCTCTGAGGGGTGGCCAGTCCTCTACTGGCTGTACTGGGTAGAGAGGAACCAGGCTCTGAGGGGTGGCCAGTCCTCTACTGGCTGTACTGGGTAGAGAGGAACCAGGCTCTGAGGGGTGGCCAGTCCTCTTCTGGCTGTACTGGGTAGAGAGGAACCAGGCTCTGAGGGGTGGCCAGTCCTCTACTGGCTGTACTGGGTAGAGAGGAACCAGGCTCTGAGGGGTGGCCAGTCCTCTACTGGCTGTACTGGGTAGAGAGGAACCAGGCTCTGAGGGGTGGCCAGTCCTCTACTGGCTGTACTGGGTAGAGGGGAACCAGGCTCTGAGGGGTGGCCAGTCCTCTTCTGGCTGTACTGGGTAGACCAGAGGAACCAGGCTCTGAGGGGTGGCCAGTCCTCTTCTGGCTGTACTGGGTAGAGGGGAACCAGGCTCTGAGGTGTCCAGTCCTCTTCTGGCTGTACTGGGTAGACCAGAGGAACCAGGCTCTGAGGGGTGGCCAGTCCTCTACTGGCTGTACTGGGTAGAGAGGAACCAGGCTCTGAGGGGTGGCCAGTCCTCTACTGGCTGTACTGGGTAGAGAGGAACCAGGCTCTGAGGGGTGGCCAGTCCTCTACTGGCTGTACTGGGTAGAGAGGAACCAGGCTCTGAGGGGTGGCCAGTCCTCTACTGGCTGTACTGGGTAGAGAGGAACCAGGCTCTGAGGGGTGGCCAGTCCTCTTCTGGCTGTACTGGGTAGAGAGGAACCAGGCTCTGAGGGGTGGCCAGTCCTCTACTGGCTGTACTGGGTAGAGAGGAACCAGGCTCTGAGGGGTGGCCAGTCCTCTACTGGCTGTACTGGGTAGAGAGGAACCAGGCTCTGAGGGGTGACCAGTCCTCTACTGGCTGTACTGGGTAGAGAGGAACCAAGCTCTGAGGGGGTGGCCAGTCCTCTACTGGCTGTACTGGGTAGACCAGAGGAACCAGGCTCTGAGGGGTGACCAGTCCTCTACTGGCTGTACTGGGTAGAGAGGAACCAGGCTCTGAGGGGTGGCCAGTCCTCTACTGGCTGTACTGGGTAGACCAGAGGAACCAGGCTCTGAGGGGTGGCCAGTCCTCTAGTGGCTGTACTGGGTAGAGAGGAACCAGGCTCTGAGGGGTGGCCAGTCCTCTTCTGGCTGTACTGGGTAGAGAGGAACCAGGCTCTGAGGGGTGGCCAGTCCTCTACTGGCTGTACTGGGTAGACCAGAGGAACCAGGCTCTGAGGGGTGACCAGTCCTCTACTGGCTGTACTGGGTAGAGAGGAACCAGGCTCTGAGGGGTGGCCAGTCCTCTACTGGCTGTACTGGGTAGAGAGGAACCAGGCTCTGAGGGGTGGCCAGTCCTCTACTGGCTGTACTGGGTAGAGAGGAACCAGGCTCTGAGGGGTGGCCAGTCCTCTACTGGCTGTACTGGGTAGAGAGGAACCAGGCTCTGAGGGGTGGCCAGTCCTCTAGTGGCTGTACTGGGTAGAGAGGAACCAGGCTCTGAGGGGTGGCCAGTCCTCTACTGGCTGTACTGGGTAGAGAGGAACCAGGCTCTGAGGGGTGGCCAGTCCTCTAGTGGCTGTACCGGGTGGAGATTATAACAGTACATGGCCATTAAGGCCAGATCGTTCTTCAAGATGTTGAAACGTTCAAACGGTTTGATTTGATTTGACATGGAAACGTCCATGTGTTCTTACCCTTGCTTTAATAGCGTTCCAGACATTACTATGAGCCGTCCTCCCCAATTAAGGTGCCATCGGACGCCTGCGATATGCATACTGTCACACACAGACACACACCTCTCACCTATATAGGGAACACTCTCTGAGGGAGACATCACCTATATAGGGAACACTCTCTGAGGGAGGCATCACCTATATAGGGAACACTCTCTGAGGGAGGCATCACCTATACAGGGAACACTCTGAGGGAGGCATCACCTATATAGGGAACACTCTCTGAGGGAGGCATCACCTATATAGGGAACACTCTCTGAGGGAGGCATCACCTATATAGGGAACACTCTCTGAGGGAGGCATCACCTATATAGGGAACACTCTCTGAGGGAGGCATCATACTATCACCTATATAGGGAACACTCTCTGAGGGAGGCATCACACTATCACCTATAAAGGGAACACTCTCTGAGGGAGGCATCACCTATATAGGGAACACTCTCTGAGGGAGACATCACCTATATAGGGAACACTCTCTGAGGGAGGCATCACCTATATAGGGAACACTCTCTGAGGGAGGCATCACCTATATAGGGAACACTCTCTGAGGGAGACATCACCTATATAGGGAACACTCTCTGAGGGAGGCATCACCTATATAGGGAACACTCTCTGAGGGAGGCATCACACTATATAGGGAACACTCTCTGAGGGAGGCATCACCTATATAGGGAACACTCTCTGAGGGAGGCATCACCTATATAGGGAACACTCTCTGAGGGAGGCATCACCTATATAGGGAACACTCTCTGAGGGAGGCATCACACTATCACCTATATAGGGAACACTCTCTGAGGGAGACATCACCTATATAGGGAACACTCTCTGAGGGAGGCATCACCTATATAGGGAACACTCTCTGAGGGAGACATCACCTATATAGGGAACACTCTCTGAGGGAGGCATCACCTATATAGGGAACACTCTCTGAGGGAGACATCACACTATCACCTATATAGGGAACACTCTCTGAGGGAGGCATCACCTATATAGGGAACACTCTGAGGGAGGCATCACCTATATAGGGAACACTCTCTGAGGGAGGCATCACCTATATAGGGAACACTCTCTGAGGGAGGCATCACCTATATAGGGAACACTCTCTGAGGGAGGCATCACCTATATAGGGAACACTCTCTGAGGGAGGCATCACACTATCACCTATATAGGGAACACTCTCTGAGGGAGGCATCACCTATATAGGGAACACTCTCTGAGGGAGGCATCACACTATCACCTATATAGGGAACACTCTCTGAGGGAGGCATCACCTATATAGGGAACACTCTCTGAGGGAGGCATCACCTATATAGGGAACACTCTCTGAGGGAGGCATCACCTATATAGGGAACACTCTCTGAGGGAGGCATCACCTATATAGGGAACACTCTCTGAGGGAGGCATCCCCTATATAGGGAAACACTCTCTGAGGGAGGCATCACCTATATAGGGAACACTCTCTGAGGGAGGCATCACCTATATAGGGAACACTCTCTGAGGGAGACATCACCTATATAGGGAACACTCTCTGAGGGAGGCATCACCTATATAGGGAACACTCTGAGGGAGACATCACCTATATAGGGAACACTCTCTGAGGGAGACATCACCTATATAGGGAACACTCTCTGAGGGAGGCATCACCTATATAGGGAACACTCTCTGAGGGAGGCATCACCTATATAGGGAACACTCTCTGAGGGAGACATCACCTATATAGGGAACACTCTGAGGGAGGCATCACACTATCACCTATAAAGGGAACACTCTCTGAGGGAGGCATCACCTATATAGGGAAAACTCTCTGAGGGAGGCATCACACTATCACCTATATAGGGAACACTCTCTGAGGGAGGCATCACCTATATAGGGAACACTCTCTGAGGGAGGCATCACCTATATAGGGAACACTCTCTGAGGGAGGCATCACCTATATAGGGAACACTCTCTGAGGGAGGCATCACCTATATAGGGAACACTCTCTGAGGGAGGCATCCCCTATATAGGGAACACTCTCTGAGGGAGGCATCACCTATATAGGGAACACTCTCTGAGGGATGCATCACCTATATAGGGAACACTCTCTGAGGGTGACATCACCTATATAGGGAACACTCTCTGAGGGAGGCATCACCTATATAGGGAACAATCTCTGAGGGAGACATCACCTATATAGGGAACACTCTCTGAGGGAGACATCACCTATATAGGGAACACTCTCTGAGGGAGGCATCACCTATATAGGGAACACTCTCTGAGGGAGGCATCACCTATATAGGGAACACTCTCTGAGGGAGACATCACCTATATAGGGAACACTCTGAGGGAGGCATCACACTATCACCTATAAAGGGAACACTCTCTGAGGGAGGCATCACCTATATAGGGAAAACTCTCTGAGGGAGGCATCACACTATCACCTATATAGGGAACACTCTCTGAGGGAGGCATCACCTATATAGGGAACACTCTCTGAGGGGGGCATCAGGGAGGCATATATAGGGAACACTCTCTGAGGGAGGCATCACCTATATAGGGAACACTCTCTGAGGGAGGCATCACCTATATAGGGAACACTCTCTGAGGGAGGCATCACACTATCACCTATATAGGGAACACTCTCTGAGGGAGGCATCACCTATATAGGGAACACTCTCTGAGGGGGGCATCACCTATATAGGGAACACTCTCTTAGGGAGGCATCACCTATATAGGGAACACTCTCTGAGGGAGGCATCACCTATATAGGGAACACTCTCTGAGGGAGGCATCACCTATATAGGGAACACTCTCTGAGGGAGGCATCACCTATATAGGGAACACTCTCTGAGGGAGGCATCACCTATATAGGGAACACTCTTTGAGGGAAGCATCACCTATATAGGGAACACTCTCTGAGGGAGGCATCACACTATCACCTATATAGGGAACACTCTCTGAGGAAGGCATCACCTATATAGGGAACACTCTCTGAGGGAGGCATCACACTATCACCTATATAGGGAACACTCTCTGAGGGAGGCATCACCTATATAGGGAACACTCTCTGAGGGGGGCATCACCTATATAGGGAACACTCTCATAGGAGGCATCACCTATATAGGGAACACTCTCTGAGGGAGGCATCACCTATATAGGGAACACTCTCTGAGGGAGGCATCACCTATATAGGGAACACTCTCTGAGGGAGGCATCACCTATATAGGGAACACTCTCTGAGGGAGGCATCACCTATATAGGGAACACTCTCTGAGGGAAGCATCACCTATATAGGGAACACTCTCTGAGGGAGGCATCACACTATCACCTATATAGGGAACACTCTCTGAGGAAGGCATCACCTATATAGGGAACACTCTCTGAGGGAGGCATCACCTATATAGGGAACACTCTCTGAGGGAGGCATCACCTATATAGGGAACACTCTCTGAGGGAGGCATCACCTATATAGGGAACACTCTCTGAGGGAGGCATCACCTATATAGGGAACACTCTCTGAGGGAGACATCACCTATATAGGGAACACTCTCTGAGGGAGGCATCACCTATATAGGGAACACTCTCTGAGGGAGGCATCACCTATATAGGGAACACTCTCTGAGGGAGGCATCACCTATATAGGGAACACTCTCTGAGGGAGACATCACACTATCACCTATAAAGGGAACACTCTCTGAGGGAGGCATCACCTATATAGGGAACACTCTCTGAGGGAGGCATCACACTATCACCTATAAAGGGAACACTCTCTGAGGGAGGCATCACCTATATAGGGAACATTCTCTGAGGGAGGCATCATACTATCACCTATGTAGGGAACACTCTCTGAGGGAGGCATCACCTATATAGGGAACACTCTGAGGGAGGCATCATACTATCACCTATATAGGGAACACTCTCTGAGGGAGACATCACCTATATACAGGGAACACTCTCTGAGGGAGGCATCACCTATATAGGGAACCCTCTCTGAGGGAGACATCACACTATCACCTATAAAGGGAACACTCTCTGAGGGAGGCATCACCTATATAGGGAACACTCTGAGGGAGGCATCACACTATCACCTATAAAGGGAACACTCTCTGAGGGAGGCATCACCTATATAGGGAACACTCTCTGAGGGAGGCATCACCTATATAGGGAACACTCTCTGAGGGAGACATCACCTATATAGGGAACACTCTCTGAGGGAGACATCACCTATATAGGGAACACTCTCTGAGGGAGGCATCACCTATATAGGGAACACTCTCTGAGGGAGGCATCACCTATATAGGGAACACTCTCTGAGGGAGGCATCACACTATCACCTATATAGGGAACACTCTCTGAGGGAGGCATCACCTATATAGGGAACACTCTCTGAGGGAGGCATCACCTATATAGGGAACACTCTCTGAGGGAGGCATCACCTATATAGGGAACACTCTCTGAGGGAGGCATCATACTATCACCTATATAGGGAACACTCTCTGAGGGAGGCATCACCTATATAGGGAACACTCTCTGAGGGAGACATCACACTATCACCTATATAGGGAACACTCTCTGAGGGAGGCATCACCTATATAGGGAACACTCTCTGAGGGAGGCATCATACTATCACCTATATAGGGAACACTCTCTGAGGGAGGCATCATACTATCACCTATATAGGGAACACTCTCTGAGGGAGGCATCACCTATATAGGGAACACTCTCTGAGGGAGGCATCACCTATATAGGGAACACTCTCTGAGGGAGGCATCATACTATCACCTATATAGGGAACACTCTCTGAGGGAGGCATCATACTATCACCTATATAGGGAACACTCTCTGAGGGAGGCATCATACTATCACCTATATAGGGAACACTCTCTGAGGGAGGCATCACCTATATATAGGGAACACTCTCTGAGGGAGGCATCACCTATATAGGGAACACTCTCTGAGGGAGGCATCATACTATCACCTATATAGGGAACACTCTCTGAGGGAGGCATCATACTATCACCTATATAGGGAACACTCTCTGAGGGAGGCATCATACTATCACCTATATAGGGAACACTCTCTGAGGGAGGCATCACCTATATAGGGAACACTCTCTGAGGGAGGCATCATACTATCACCTATATAGGGAACACTCTCTGAGGGAGGCATGCTCTCTGCCACCATCAGTTGGAAGACAGTGAGGGCCAGTAGAACCGTCACCCCCAGAGAAACCTTCTCTCCTGAGTCAGCGGGCAGGTAGAAACCCAGGGGGGCTGGAACAACAAAATAAACAGCAGCAATAAATAACACAAACAACAACAATAAACAAACAATACAATAAACCACAAACCCAGCGGGGCTAGAACAGTACAGACAGCAGTCACCACAGAATCGTGCAGCTCCTCTCAGCTGTATACATTAATGTACCATAGAGATAGATAGAGGGGGTTATCGCCTCAAAGCCTGCTTTAGCACCATGAATGTACCATAGAGATGGATAGAGGGGGTTATCGCCTCAAAGCCTGCTTTAGCACCATGAATGTACCATAGAGATGGATAGAGGGGTCTATCACCTCAAAGCCTGCTTTAGCACAATGAATGTACCATAGAGATGGATAGAGGGGTCTATCGCCCCAAAGCCTGCTTTAGCACCATGAATGTACCATAGAGATGGATAGAGGGGTCTATCACCTCAAAGCCTGCTTTAGCACCATATTATAGTAGTCAAGCAATTGGCTAATGATCAGAGCACTGTCTTCTACAAATGGAGTTTCTGTCGATTTAGTAGCATGGCTTTTAATGTATATCTCGCCATCTAGTGGCCACAGTAAGTGACTGCTACTAATACTAATACTATTACTACCACCAATACATACCAAAACAACGACTGCTACTACTACTACTACTGCTACTACTACCAATACTGCTACTAATACCAATACAACTACTACTACCAATACAACTACTACTACCACTATAACTACTACCACTACTAACAATATTAATAATACTAACACTAATAATATAACAATAATAACAATAAGAAACCATAACAACAATAATAATAATAATAACAATAATAATAACAAAAATAAATAACAATAATAATAACTATAATAACTATAATAACATTAGAAATAATAGCAACAATAGCAATTATGATAATAACAATAATAATAATAACAATAATAATAACATAATAACTATATTACTACGAATAATAATAACAACAATAATAATAATAACAATAATAATAAACAATAATTGTAATAATAACAACAACAATAATAATAATATTAATAAACAACAATGATAATAACAACAATAATAATAACAATACAAATAATAATAGTAACAACAATAATAATAAACAATAATAACAATAATATTAATAACAACAATAATAATAAACAATAATTGTAATAATAACAACAACAATAATAATAATAATAAAAAACAACAATGATAATAACAACAATAATAATAGTACCTAGGAAGGAGATGAGGAAGCAGGGCAGTAGCAGGTTGAAGATGTAGAAGAGAGATCGTCTCTTCAGATGGAGGGTGTAGGTGATGTCAGGATAGGGGTCCGAGCAGCAGCCGTACATGATGACGTTCCGTACCGCCGGCATTCCGTGACACTCCCACTCCACGTTCTCCACAAAGTCTGACAGGTCCCCACTGTCCATGCCCATGGCTATGTCCACCTGGAGACACACACAGGGTACACACACTGTCCATCCCCCATGGCTATGTCCACCTGGAGACACACACAGGGTACACACACTGTCCATCCCCCATGGCTATGTCCACCTGGAGACACACACAGGGTACACACACTGTCCATCCCCCATGGCTATGTCCACCTGGAGACACACACAGGGTACACACACTGTCCATCCCCCATGGCTATGTCCACCTGGAGACACACACAGGGTACACACACTGTCCATCCCCCATGGCTATGTCCACCTGGAGACACACACAGGGTACACACACTGTCCATCCCCCATGGCTATGTCCACCTGGAGACACACACAGGGTACACACACTGTCCATCCCCCATGGCTATGTCCACCTGGAGACACACACAGGGTACACACACTGTCCATCCCCCATGGCTATGTCCACCTGGAGACACACACAGGGTACACACACTGTCCATCCCCCATGGCTATGTCCACCTGGAGACACACACAGGGTACACACACTGTCCATCCCCCATGGCTATGTCCACCTGGAGACACACACAGGGTACACACACTGTCCATCCCCCATGGCTATGTCCACCTGGAGACACACACAGGGTACACACACTGTCCATCCCCCATGGCTATGTCCACCTGGAGACACACACAGGGTACACACACTGTCCATCCCCATGGCTATGTCCACCTGGAGACACACACGGTACACACACTTACACACAGTATACACACAAACACACACATACAGTATACACACACACACACACACACACTGTATACACACACACACATACATACACACACACACACACACACACACACACACACACACACACACACAGTTTACACACAGTACACACACACAGTACACACAGTATACACACACACACATACAGTGGGGGAAAAAAGTATTTAGTCAGCAACCAATTGTGCAAGTTCTCCCACTTAAAAAGATGAGAGAGGCCTGTAATTTTCATCATAGGTACACGTCAACTATGACAGACAAAATGAGAAAAAATTATCCAGAAAATCACATTGTAGGATTTTTAATGAATTTATTTGCAAATTATGGTGGAAAATAAGTATTTGGTCAATAACAAAAGTTTCTCAATGCTTTGTTATATACCCTTTGTTGGCAATGACACAGGTCAAACGTTTTCTGTAAGTCTTCACAAGGTTTTCACACACTGTTGCTGGTATTTTGGCCCATTCCTCCATGCAGATCTCCTCTAGAGCAGTGATGTTTGGGGGCTGTCGCTGGGCAACACAGACTTTCAACTCCCTCCAAATATTTTCTATGGGGTTGAGATCTGGAGACTGGCTAGGCCACTCCAGGACCTTGAAATGCTTCTTACGAAGCCACTCCTTCGTTGCCCGGGCGGTGTGTTTGGGATCATTGTCATGCTGAAAGACCCAGCCACGTTTCATCTTCAATGCCCTTGCTGATGGAAGGAGGTTTTCACTCAAAATCTCACGATACATGGCCCCATTCATTCTTTCCTTTACACGGATCAGTCGTCCTGGTCCCTTTGCAGAAAAACAGCCCCAAAGCATGATGTTTCCACCCCCATGCTTCACAGTAGGTATGGTGTTCTTTGGATGCAACTCAGCATTCTTTGTCCTCCAAACACGACGAGTTGAGTTTTTACCAAAAAGTTCTATTTTGGTTTCATCTGACCATATGACATTCTCCCAATCCTCTTCTGGATCATCCAAATGCACTCTAGCAAACTTCAGACGGGCCTGGACATGTACTGGCTTAAGCAGGGGGACATGTCTGGCACTGCAGGATTTGAGTCCCTGGCGGCGTAGTGTGTTACTGATGGTAGGCTTTGTTACTTTGGTCCCAGCTCTCTGCAGGTCATTCACTAGGTCCCCCCGTGTGGTTCTGGGATTTTTGCTCACCGTTCTTGTGATCATTTTGACCCCACGGGGTGAGATCTTGCGTGGAGCCCCAGATCGAGGGAGATTATCAGTGGTCTTGTATGTCTTCCATTTCCTAATAATTGCTCCCACAGTTGATTTCTTCAAACCAAGCTGCTTACCTATTGCAGATTCAGTCTTCCCAGCCTGGTGCAGGTCTACAATTTTGTTTCTGGTGTCCTTTGACAGCTCTTTGGTCATGGCCATAGTGGAGTTTGGAGTGTGACTGTTTGAGGTTGTGGACAGGTGTCTTTTATACTGATGACAAGTTCAAACAGGTGCCATTAATACAGGTAACGAGTGGAGGACAGAGGAGCCTCTTAAAGAAGAAGTTACAGGTCTGTGAGAGCCAGAAATCTTGCTTGTTTGTAGGTGACCAAATACTTATCTTCCACCATCATTTGCAAATAAATTCATAAAAAATCCTACAATGTGATTTTCTGGATATTTTTTTCTCATTTTGTCTGTCATAGTTGACGTGTACCTATGATGAAAATTACAGGCCTCTCTCATCTTTTTAAGTGGGAGAACTTGCACAATTGGTGGCTGACTAAATACTTTTTTCCCCCACTGTACAGTATACACACACACACACACTCACAGTTTACACACACACACACAGTACACACACACACTTACACACAGTATACACACACACACAGTACACACACACACTTACACACAGTATACACACACACACACAGTTTACACACACACACAGTACACGCACACACACACACAGTTTACACACACACACACACACACACAGTATACACACACACAGTTTACACACACACACACACACAGTATACACACACACAGTTTACACACACACACACACATACAGTATACACACATACAGCGTAGCTAATGTCTGTTCAAATCAAATCAAATCATATTTAGCAGATGTTATTGCGGGTGTAGCGAAATGCTTGTGTTCCTAGCTCCAACAGTGCAGTAGTATCTAACAATACACAACAATACACACAAATCTAAAAGTAAAAGAAGGGAATTAAGAAATATATAAATATTAGGACGAGCAATGTCGGAGTGGTATTGACTAAAATACAGTAGATATTATATATAATACAGTATATACATATGAGATGAGTAAAGCAGTATGTAAACATTATTAAAGTGACTAGTGTTCCATTATTAAAGTGGCCAGTGATTCCATGTCTATGTATATAGGGCAGCAGCCTCTAAGGTGCAGGGTTGAGTAACCGGGTGGTAGCCAGCTAGTGATGGCTATTTAACAGTCTGACGGCCTTGAGATAGAAGCTATTTTTCAGTCTCCCGGTCCCAGCTTTGATGCACCTGTACTGACCTCGCCTTCTGGATGATAGCGGGGTGAACAGGCAGTGGCTCGGGTGGTTGATGTCCTTGATGATCTTTTTGGCCTTCCTGTGACATCGGGTGCTGTAGGTGTCCTGGAGGGCAGGTAGTTTGCCCCCGGTGATGCGTTGGGCAGACCGCACCACCCTCTGGAGAGCCCTGCGGTTGTGGGCGGTGCAGTTGCCGTGCCAGGCGGTGATACAGCCCGACAGGATGCTCTCAATTGTGCATCTGTAAAGGTTTGTGAGGGTTTTAGGTGCCAAGCCAAGTTTCTTCAGCCTCCTGAGGTTGAAGAGGCTCTGTTGTGCCTTCTTCACCACACTGTCTGTGTGGGTGGACCATTTCAGTTTGTCAGTGATGTGTACGCCAAGGAACTTGTAGCTTTCCACCTTCTCCACTGTGGTCCCGTCGATGTGGATAGGGGCATGCTCCCTCTGCGTTTCCTGAAGTCCACGATCAGCTCCTTCATTTTGTTGACGTTGAAGGAGAGGTTATTTTCCTGGCACCACTCCGCCAGGGCCCTCACCTCCTCCCTGTAGGCTGTCTCGTCATTGTTGGTAATCAGGCCTACTATTGTTGTGTCGTCTGCAAACTTGATGATTGAGTTGGAGGCGTGCATGGCCACGCAGTCATGGGTGAACAGGGAGTACAGGAGGGGACTGAGCACGCACCCTTGAGGGGCCCCTGTGTTGAGGATCAGCAAAGTGGAGGTGTTGTTTCCTACCTTCACCACCTGGGGGCGGCCCGTCAGGAAGTCCAGGACCCAGTTGCACAGGGTGGGGTTCAGACCCAGGGCCTGGAGCTTAATGATGAGCTTGGAGGGTACTATGGTGTTGAAGGCTGAGCTATAGTCAATGAACAGCATTCTTCCATAGGTATTCCTCTTGTCCAGATGGGATAGGGCAGTGTGCAGTGCGATGGCGATTGCATCGTCTGTGGATCTATTGGGGCGGTAAGCAAATTGAATTGGGTCTAGGGTGACCGGTAAGGTGGAGGTGATATGATCCTTAACTAGCCTCTCAAAGCACTTCATGATTACAGAAGTGAGTGCTACGGGGCGATAGTCATTCAGTTCAGTTACCTTTGCTTTCTTGGGTACAGGAACAATGGTGAACATCTTGAAGCAAGTGGGGACAGCAGAATGGGATAGGGGGAGATTGAATATGTCCGTAAACACTCCAGCCAGCTGGTCTGCACATGCTCTGCTCCAGCGTTGCTAAAGTCTGCTCCAGCGTTGCTGAAGTCTGTTCCAGTGTTGCTAAAGTCTGTTCCAGTGTTGCTAAAGTCTGTTCCAGTGTTGCTAAAGTCTGTTCCAGTGTTTCTAAAGTCTGTTCCAGTGTTGCTAAAGTCTGTTCCAGTGTTGCTAAAGTCTGTTCCAGTGTTGCTAAAGTCTGTTCCAGTGTTGCTAAAGTCTGTTCCAGTGTTGCTAAAGTCTGTTCCAGTGTTGCTAAAGTCTGTTCCAGTGTTGCTAAAGTCTGTTCCAGTGCTGCTAAAGTCTGTTCCAGTGTTGCTAAAGTCTGTTCCAGTGTTGCTAAAGTCTGTTCCAGTGCTGCTAAAGTCTGTTCCAGCGATGCTAAAGTCTGTTCCAGTGTTGCTAAAGTCTGTTCCAGTGTTGCTAAAGTCTGTTCCAGTGTTGCTAAAGTCTGTTCCAGTGCTGCTAAAGTCTGTTCCAGTGTTGCTAAAGTCTGTTCCAGTGTTGCTAAAGTCTGTTCCAGTGTTGCTAAAGTCTGTTCCAGTGTTGCTAAAGTCTGTTCCAGTGTTGCTAAAGTCTGTTCCAGTGTTGCTAAAGTCTGTTCCAGTGCTGCTAAAGTCTGTTCCAGTGTTGCTAAAGTCTGTTCCAGTGTTGCTAATTTCTGTTCCAGCTGCAATCTTTCCGTTTTTAAGAAACTTAGCAACATGTGTGTATTATACCATACATGTATACCTATATATATATACACACACATATATACACACACATACATACATATATATACACATACATACATACATACATACATACATATATATACACATACATACATACATACACACATACATACATACATACATACATATATATACACATACACACACTACCGGTCAAAACTTTTAGAACACCTACTCATTCAAGGGTTATTCTTTATTTATACTATTTTCTACATTGTAGAATAATAGTGAAGACATCAAAACTTTGAAATAACACATATGGAATCATGTAGTAACCAAAAGTGTTAAACAAATCAAAATATATATTTTATATTTAAGATTCTTCAAATAGCCACCCTTTGCCTTGATGACAGCTTTGCACACTCTTGGCATTCTCTCAACAAGCTTCATGAGGTAGTCACCTGGAATGCATTTCAATTAACAGGTGTGCCTTGTTAAAAGTTAATTTGTGGAATTCTTTCCTTCTTAATGCGTTTGAGCCAGTCAGTTGTGTTGTGACAAGGTAGGGGGGGTATACAGAAGATAGCCCTATTTGGTAAAAGACCAAGTCCATATTATGGCAAGAACAGCTCAAATAAGCAAAGAGAAACGATAGTCCATCATTACTTTAAGACATGAAGGTCAATCAATACAGAACATTTCAAGAACGTTTCTTCAAGTGCAGTCGCAAAAACCATCAAGCCCTATGATGAAACTGGCTCTCATGAGGACCGCCACATGAATGGAAGATCCAGAGTTACCTCTGCTGCCGAGGATAATTTCATTAGAGTTACCAGCCTCAGAAATTGCAGCCCAAATTAATGTTTCACAGAGTTCAAGTAACAGACATATCTCATCATCAACTGTTCAGAGGGGACTGTGTGAATCAGGCCTTCATGGTCGAATTGCTGCAAAGAAACCACTACTAAAGGACACCAATAAGAAGAAGAGACTTGCTTGGGACAAGAAACATGAGCAATGGATATTAGACTGGTGGAAATTTGTCCTTTGGTCTTGAGTCCAAATTGGTGATTTTTGGTTCCAACCGCCGTGTCTTTGTGAGACGCAGAGTGGGTGAACGGATGATCTCCGCATGTGTAGTTCCCACCGTAAAGCATGGAGGAGGAGGTGTTATGGTGTGGGGGTGCTTTGCTGGTGACACCTTCTGTAATTTATTTAGAATTCAAGGCACACTTAACCAGCATGGCCACCACAGCATTCTGCAGCGATACGCCATCCCATCTGGTTTGGGCTTAGTGGGACTATCATTTGTTTTTCAACAGGACAATGACCCAACACACCTCCAGGCGGTGTAAGGGCTATTTTACCAAGAATGAGAGTGATGGAGTGCTGCATCAGATGACCTGGC